>PVIW01016279.1:0-17110 GCA_004026585.1 Noctilio leporinus | reverse complement strand
AAAAAAAAAAAAGAGGAAGGAAGAAAAGAATAAAGAAAGGGTTTAGAAAGGCTGGGGAAGGAAGGAATACTTAGATTGAGGACTGGGAATGCGTTATAGCCACAGAGTGAGTAGACTTTAATTGGAGAGTAGGGGGAGGGTCTTGGGTATTTAGGTGGATTGAGGTATGGTGGGGATTAAGAATATATGAGAAGTAACTTTTGCAAAGGATATGTTGGGGCTTAATAGTTCATATTGCTCTCAGTATAACTCAGGTGCTTGAGATTGGCAGCAATCCCTTTCCTGAGGCTGCCTCTTTTTCTTGGTCAGGACTTTACAGTCTATAGTCTATATTCTAGCCAGTCTTGGCATGTGGCAGGGCCTCTGATTGTCACAGTAGGGCTGATTCTGAGTGTCTGCCCACAGGTAGGCTGGGCCTTCTGTAGCCTGGCTGGGTTTTAGGGCTGCCGGTGTTCTGGAGCCCGCAGGGAGCCCCCTCTCACTCCTGGCAGAGGTTCCTGCCCGTGATGAGCACCCAGCACTTCTGCAGGGCAGCCCGCAACTTCGCTTGTCCCTGTGATGACTGGCCCCACCCCCGCAGTTCTGGGAGGAGGCCGCCCCTGTCTGTCAACACTGTCCCGGGTCCACCTACACTGTCCTGCCCTTCCGGGGCGAGCACCACTCCTCCAAGCCAACCAGCTCTCCGGGGAGTCCTTTATGTGGCCTCTGTGATGAGCCCCACCCAGGCGTGGGCAGTGAGGTCTTTGTCTCTGGCAATGGCGGGTCAGTTGCCCCCGCTACTAGCCTCCGGCTCGCTGTTTGGAGTCTCCGCAGAGCCTGGGGGCCCATGTGGTTGCTCAGGGCTGGGCCTCCCCCCTCGCAGGGGCCTCTAGCTGCTATTTCCCCAGTGGCCCAGCAGCACTGTTTTCAGCCCTCTCGCTGCCCCGGGCCGGTGCACTTCCTTCTTCTCTGCTCCGGCTTTCCGCAGGACTCTTCTCCTCCACCTCTAGCCCTGTGTGGAGCCTCCTCTCCCTGTTGCCAGAGTAAGTCTCTTACACAGTCCCTCCCCTGCAAGAATTCAATTCCGCGTTCCCTACGGTGTTTGCCCTCGCCTCCCGCACTTCACTGTTGAGACTTCCAGTCACCACGGAGCCTGGAGCTGCCCCAGTCAAACGCACCCCTCTGAGCAGAGCCACCACTGCCCAGAGCTGATCTCGGCCCGCCGGCCGGCCAGCTGGTCAGTTCGGAACACCTCACCTATTGTCCTGCTGGCCTCCTCTGCCTCTGGGCTGTGCTCCCCTGTGTCCAGATGCTGCCCGTTCCAATTCCTAGGGTCCTGAAGATGTCTCACGCTCCCTATCTTGTCCTCTAGCTGCTTTGGTACTCGAGAATACCATCAGCACTGCTCTCTACTCTGCCGCCATCTTCCCGATCCTGTTAAAGCATTTTAATGTGGCAGTTACGGGTATTATTTATAGTAATTCATTAAAATAAAGTATTATAAATTAAAACTATTACTCTTTAAACATTTCATTCCAGCCATGGCTGGTGGCAGAGTGGATAAGGTGCCAGCCTGTGAAGTCAAAAGTCTCTGGTTTGATTCTCAGCCAGGGCACACATAACCAGGTTGGAAGCCATGTCTCCAGCCAGCTCTGTAGCTGGAGGCAGGTGACAGGCAACCATACATTGATGTCCCTCTCCCTCTCTGACTCACTCCATTCCCCTCTCTCTAAAAATAATAAATAAAATCTTTAAAAACAAATAAACATTTCATTCCACTTTTAACTATGAAAAGGACATTTTAGTTAAGTCCTTTTTTATTCTCAGTATTTCATATGTAAAACCCAAACACAAGTTTTCTACATTAAAATGACCACTTAGCCCTGGCTGGTGGCTCAGTGGACTGGCACCAGCTTATGAACCCAAAGGGTGCTAGTTCAATTCCCCAGTCAGGGCTCATAACCAGGTTGCAAAACCAGGTCTTCAGCCAGGTCCATGAATGGACAGAGGTGAAAGGCAACCATACATTGATGTTTCTCTCCCTTTCTTCCTCCCTCCCTGCCCTTATCTCTAAAAATAATGAATAATATCTTGTAAAAAATAAAATCCATAAAATGACCACTTATCTATGGAAATTCCAGAGTTTTAAACCTGAAAATACATACATTTTTAGCTCTACATATCTTCCATAGATGTATCAAAAAACAAACAAACAAATATAAAAACAATCTCTCAAAGAGAGTTTGGGTAAACCTGCGAAAACCCCCAATACTCACTAGGTTCTGTACAACTGATTGAGGAACTTGATGTTATAGGGTCTGGTTACATGTCCTCTTTGTGGCACAAAACAGTGGTGGTGGAGGTAATGGTGATAAGCAGCAACACAGGCACAGCACCTGCAGTGAGAAAGAGTGGAATAAACTGCAGCTTAAGACAGACTTGTAGCAAATCCAGTATTCTGCCAGGCCTTCCTCACACAGCTAATGCTCTGAGATCCAAATTGTGTTCTCTGGAAATGTGAGATCTTTCTTCTGGACACAAAATCCCCCACCCCCACCCCCTTTTTTTTACAGGGTCCTGTGGTCCTTCATAAGTGGCAGCATTTTATAATTTCCACCAGATTAGCCAAAGGTGATGAAAATACTGTACTTGATCTTTAAAAATTAGATCTCAAATGATATTTTTCTATGACAGCCTGACTCTCTTATGAAAATTGAAGATAACAGACTGTTTCTGCATCACTGAATGGTACTGGTTGTCTCAGAATATGCCTGCATGTAACATGTGTATCATAAATAGTTAAATGAAGTTTATTCAAAATCATCTCAAAAATCTGAATGGGCCTTGTTTTTCATTTGTTTGTTTGTTGCTACCTACAGAATGCCTAACCTGGCCATCCAAATGCACAAACCAGGACCACATAAATGGCACTACAAAAGCTTGAAGGTTTCCTTCCATGTAGTACTTAACACTCAGAAGGGCCACAGGCCAGTCAGTAAAAAGGTGGAGTGATTTGTACCCAAGTGGAAATTTATAAAATTCAACAACCACAGCAGGTTCACCTGTATATTCTACAGAAAAACACACCAGGAAAAGACCTGCCATGGCTGATTCACTTAATCTATCTAAAATTATACAAGAATTATTTCATACCACTCACTTTTCAGAGATGCAAAATGACTCTCATGCAGAAGAGGGGATATTCTCATCACACACAACTGGATGTTGACATACCTCTCTACCTGAGGAGGTGACTGCTACCCTCCTCCTGAATGCTGGTCCAGAATGTTTAGGTGGTGTCGAACACCAGATAAGTGAACAGGTAGGTAGTCATGTAAGTGATGTTCTACATTGGAAACCTGGTACCACAGACACTATGGAACATTTTTACCATTATGACTTTTATGGGACACTTAAGGTGCAAGCCTCATTCAGAAATGCTCCACTGTGCCTTTGGACTGTTTCTGAGCTTCAATTATTATCACACTTAATAGGATGGTTTCTATTGAAAGAGGGAAGATAAGACTAATCTATTTTACAAGTTTCTGTATATCTTGTCACCTCAAAGACCAAAATTTTGTAGGGCAGACACTAGGGCCTCACTCGTTTTTACAATGTCCCCAGAGGTAGCCATTTAACACCTTGATGCAATCTTACAATGCCATTGAATTCAAAGTAATTGAACTCAATTCAGTTCTTGTGTTATTCTTTGTCTCAATAGATTCATTCAAAAGTTCAGCTGCTGAAGGAAATATATGAATGTGAAATATCTGTATATTTTATAGCTCCAGCTCCAGCTTCACAGGCTGTAACTCTAAAATTGTCATTACCCATCTCTGATGGTGAGAACTTTTTTGCATCCAGCCTGACATTGAATTTGTTATTCTTTGAAACTTAAATCACACTTGTTTTCAGGCTATCCGATACTATCACAGTGGTCATTGATGGACACTTGTTTTAGTGATACATTGAGTTACTTGTCAGATGTTTACCACCAAACTTGATTTCTCCTTTCCTGAGTCATCATAGAAATTCTTTCCTTGGGATGGGCTATTATCTTCCTAAAACCATTAAGTAGTAACCACTTTTATAAATTTGGGCTCTCCATAATGACAGTATGAAAATTCAAACTTAAATAAAACAAAGTAACAATCAGTGCTTTTATTTGAGATCAAGGAGTTTCTCTCTTTGTGTGTTGTTCTTGTATACTGTCTCCAAATTGGAGGGAAAAAGATATTCTCCCAAGTTTTCCCTTAATGGTAGAGATAGATCAAACCTCAGAGCTTAAAACATAGTGTGGTTCATCCAGACGTATGGAGGTTTCAATTCTGGCCTGTAGTTCCTTGAAGGACAATTTGAAATCTTCAGGCCTCTGTTTTCTGTTTCCTATAATCTCAAAGTCTTTCTTTTCCAATTTCTGTAATGGAGTTACTTTCAGGCTCACTGAGACAATGCTCTTAATACAGACCTCTCAAAGAATGATTTCCATTATTCCTCAGCTAACAAAATGCCTTGTAAAAATAACTGAATAATTTCCACTCAAAACTAAACTCAAATCATGCATTAATAGCTTAGGCTTTTTTCTTTTATCCTCTGTACATCTGTCCCTCCAAACATATCTCTAGCAGCTGAGTGCTCCTAGACGAGCTTTCACCTGGTCCCTGGATGATGCTTGCACATTGATGCTTCTCCAGAGAACATAAAACAAAAGTGCTTTGTATTGTTCATGGCACCAAACCTTACATACAGAAACATTGTTAACATGATTACCTATATTATTACCTTTCTAACGATCAACAGCACAAATTACGTTGGATTTGTGTTTCATCCAATGACCCCTGGCATAAAATGAGTACCGCTAGGGCCATGTTAGCAGAGAGCTAACCCAAGAAGGCTTCTAACTTCTGCCTGCTTTAGTTCCCCAATCCGGTGGCATGGCGTCACTTTCAGAATGGCACTTTCATTCAAGCGGTCATGGTTCCTGCCAAAGTGGTTTTGTAAACCTGAGGTACTAGAGTGGAGACATTTTGTATCAGAGGAGAGGAGGAAATGGCACTCTATTTTGTAGAGAATCAACACATGCGTGGGGTTAATAAATGAGCTGTATTAAAGAAAAAGAAAGAAAGAAAAGGAAAAAAGGAAGAAGGAAAGAAAGAAAGAGAGAGAGAAAGGAGAATTGATAGAGTGAAAGAGGCAGACAGACAGATAGGAAAGCAGATGTGGGTGGGGCAGGGAAGCCCAGAGTCAGAGGCTGTAGGAGAGGCTCCTGGGGGTACCTGACTATTGCTGGGAGTGGGGCCTGGAGGCCAGGCAAGGGCTCCTGGGGCTGTTGGAAGCCGCTTTCCGTGTCTATGGTTGTACCACCCTGAGCGGACAGGATCTGCTTACGTTTTAGACAGCTCAACAGGGTCTGGCCTGGTTAGTATGTGGCTGAGAGAGACCACCTGGGATGAGTGGATGCTGTAGGCTTTGGTGGAACTCTCATTCTTGCGCCCTGCAGCTGCCCTCTCTGCTGCCACCTCCACGGTGGTCCCTGCGGCTGCCTCCTCCTGGTAATGCGCCTTCATCTTTTCTCTCAGAGTGGAACCCCCTGCCCAAGAGAATGAGCAGGCACTCCTCACTGGCACTGGCACTGCAGAGAGTCCCCCTCGGGCTACTATGGGAATCCTGGCAGCCACAAGGCACCCTTGAGTATGGAAGTGGGCCGGCGTCTTCCAGCCCCACATGCGAGGGTGGAGCCCCACAGCCCTGCTTAGGGAACACCGGGGCAGCCTCACGGAGAAGGGGAGGGAAGCCCCTTCACAATGGCCCCAACCTGGAGGCCCATGCCTACTCTTACCTGCTCTCACACCTGCCTGGGCCAATCCAGCCCCACGTCTTAGGGTAGGGGTGGGGCCAGGGGAGGCAACCGCCACCCCTTGCTGGTCCTGCCCGAGGGGCTAGCTACTACTGGCCCTCAGCCAGCAACCACCTGCCTGACATTTCAGCCCGCTTCTGAATCCTTTCTGCTTGGCCAGGGTACACCCCCTCCCCTCCTCAGCTGTGGAGGGAGAGGGTATGTCACCAGCACCGGAGATGCCCTCGCCCTGCCCTTTGGAACCTGATGCAAAAAGTGGAAGGCCAGGGGCAGCGTCACACAGAGGGGTGGGACACCCAGCGCAGGTCCCTCCCCACTCCACCCCTACCTCCCCCAGGCCCACCCCAGCAGAGAGGGGCCTGGAGGCCAGGCAGGGGCTCTTGAGGCTGCTGGAGGCCACTTTCCCCTTGTCCAGCCACACCACCTGATTGTACCCAATCTCCTCTGATCCCAGAGGCTAAGCAGGGTCCCGCCTGGTGAGTACTTGGATGGGGCTTGGCCTGGGAATGACGGGTGCTGTGGGCTTTTGCCCACCAGCCCCTTTCCACTGCCAACACTGCCCCTGCCTCAATGGGCACCTTCATCCTCTTCCTCAGGAGAGTGACCAGCCCCTATCCGCTCCCCCTGGTGCTGCGGAGGGCACACTGTGGGTGCCCAAGGGGGTCCACGCTGCCACAGGGCACCCCTTGGCCAGCAGCTTGGGTCAGTGTCTCGGAGCCTCAGAAACAGGGACATGGAAGCTGCCTCAGCACCGCCCTCCTTGAGGCCCAGGGAGTCTCCCCAGCTCCTGTCAGCCCTACCTGGACAGCGCTGGCTCCACATTCCTTGGGGGTGAGGGACCCAGGAAGGCCTCTGCAGCCCCTTCAACACCCTTCTGGCCCTCTCTGCCCCCTGTCTGAGGACCTGTTGAGGGGGACAGGAGCTCCATCCTCACCATTTGGGCAGAGCAGGTCTTATCTTCTGCTACCTGGGGAGGGAACTTCACCTTGGAGAGAGGCACCCTGGTCCTGCTCATTGGAACCTCATGGGATGGCTGAGGAGAGGGGCCTGTGGAGGGCTCCGGGGAGAGCCTCTCTCAGACGAGTGGGGATGTCCAAGAGGCTATAGCCACTGCCATCCCAGTGAGGCTCTACGGAGTTGGGTGAAACCAGCGGGCTGAAACACTCTGGGCCTCTTTCCTGAGGGAGTTCACATCTAGAGGTGGAATAGTGGCTCTGAAAGCTAGAGCAGCTCCATCCCTGGGGGAGCTGGTGGCTGGGCTACACCCAGTCCCCTGGGGTATGTGCATGGCCTGCACCTTCTCAGGCTGGAAAGAAATGCAGCACCCCAACCCAGCACTTTGTACATACCTCCTACCATAGCTCAGCTGTTTTCTGCCTCTGGGGTTGATGAAGTGGTCAGAATTGGGGATGTTGAGATTTCACAGGTCACACAGGTCTGGGGATCCTCAGACATGCAGAGAAGGCAACAACTGACATGACTTCCAAAATCCATGACCTGACAGCTGCAACCATGTGTGTGCTGTCCCTGGCGATGCCTCTGGGGAAAACTCCATGGCTCCTACAGAAACATTGGTGGAAGTGGCTGGCCATCTGAGATCCATTGAGAACAACAACAACATCATCAGACAAAGACCTGGTAGCCTTTAAGATCATGCCCCTGGGGCACACAAATGAATTCACTTCACACATTGAGGGTGTAGGGAATGCACCCTTGGAGGCTGACTGGCGCTAACAGCCAGCCCTCCACAGGAGAGACATCCATCAGCAATCCAGCATCAGGTGAAGCAGGTGACTTTGATAGGGATATCCCCACACCAGCCAATGGCACCCCTGTGGCCCCAAACCAGGTGTGTGAGTTGGGTTGTGCTACTTTACTAGTGTTTGGGAATCTGTACTGAGAACATTTTTTTCTGGCCCTGTGGCTCATTGGATTGACTGTGGGCCTGCAGACTGAAAGGTCACTGGTTGGCTTCCCAGTCAGGGCACATGCGTGGCTTGTGGGCCAGGACCCCTGCTGGGGGTGCACCAGAGGCCACCTATAGATGCTTCTCATCCTCTCTTTCAAATAGAATAGACAGACCACGTCCTCCCCTCCTGCTGCTCCCAGTGTTGGCTCTTCAACAACAAGCTGCCCCCAGCCCCTGTCTGCCCCTGCTCTAACTGGACATTTCCCTCAACTGCCAAGATACCAAAAGACCCCACCTTGGAGTCTCCCTTCCGAGTGGGAGGGGCAGGTGATCAGTGGGCCAGGCAGAAAACTGGCAGGCACAGTCCCATCTCAAGGTGACAACCACAGTCCATTGGCACCCTACCAATAGTGTAGGGTCACGAGTGAAAACTGTTCTCCTGACATCCAGGAGAACCTAGAAATAATGGAATATAAAATCTCTCAAATTTCATATGCCAACAACAAAATGCATGGAAGACTCTAGGTGAACTATATAAAATAGGTCTATAATCTTCCATTTCCTCCTATTTTTTCTTTTTTTTCCCACAATCTTTCACCATCCCCAAGTCCTGCCATTCATTTCTGACATTTCACAAGTCCAGTGTCTTTGCTTAGATTCCTTTCCTCCACACTCCACAGGAATAGCTTTTCCTGAAGTCCCCCCTGCCTACCTGTCATCTTCCTACCTCTAATAGGAGCTCCTTGGAGACAAAGAGTGTGTTTGCTCTTTGTGTTTCAGAAGCTTAGCACTGTGTCCAACATGGAGAGTGGACTCAATAAATAACTGATCAGCTTATCTCTTTAGAACTGTCCATCAAACACTGGTACCTTGAATCATTTTGCAAAGGCTCACCATTCATTTAAGTGATCTATCTGCTTCACTGTTCAAATGAGATTCCTATCATGTCATGCCTGGGATCTTACATGGCATAAGAACTTCAATCCCCACTATTCTTCCAAATGGGCAAATGTAGCTCCTTAAAAGGAACATTTGGACATCATTCTATCTCATTTAGTGAAAATGTCATTATTCAACATGCTTAAAATTTTGCAACACAATCAAGCATAGAGTTGAGCGATTCTCTGACTGTCAAAGGAAATGGGTCATGTTCATTAATTGGACTCATTAGCAAACCCTGCAAGCTTTCATTCACAATCTACTGGCTTTTCATTTTCAAATATAACTTTTGTTGGAAGGGAAATCTATCTGGCCAGAACTATCTTCTCTTCTATTAGCCTCAAAGCCAGTCTCGATGCTAGGGCAGCGATTTTCAATGTTTTTCATCATTCATTATTTACTCAAATATTGCAGCACACCAAAAACCACATATTTTGCCAATCTGACAAAAAAAAGTAAAATTTTGATCTCTTTACACCAACGCTAATTGTTGTATGGGCTGCTGTTATTTCTAATTTTTTATATTTTTGACAATCTAAGGGAAAAGATGTCAGTTCCCCTGAATAAATAATCAGGTAGCACATGTTTCAAAAATTCTTGAGGCACACCAGTTGAAAATCGCTGCTCTGTGATATCAGCTTGTTGTCTTTTGAGTCCCATCTGCACTAGACTGAGTGGACCCCCTCTTACATACCTCCTAGTTGGGAATGGTCTCAGTGCTCCCAGTGAAAAAGACAGCAGGGAGCTTTTTGTACTTCAAAGGAGGTGGTGACCTCAGCAGACATCCATACCACCAATGCCTGGCCTAAGGAACATTTGTCTGTTGGAAAATAGGAGTGGGAGGGATGCTGAGCAGCTCTGCTTTGGTTCATCTCCTGCATAATGGAAATCAGCTAAAAGAAAAAAAAAGAGTAGATATTTCTGTGGAGAAAAGATGAGTAGCACTACAGTCTGTTAGCAGAGAGCTACCCCAAGAAGTCTTCAATATTCTGCCTGCTTCGGTCACCCATTCTGGTGGCATGGCATCACTTTCAGAATGACACTTTCACGCAATCTGTCATGGTTCCTGCCAAAAGTGGTTTTGTAAACCTGAGGTACTAGAGTGGAGACATTTTGTGTCAGAGGAGAGGAGGAAATGTTACTCTATTTTGTAGAGAATCAATACATGCATAGGATTAATAAATGAGCTGTATTGAAGAAAAAGAAAGGAAAAAAAAGAAGGAAGGAAGAAGGAAGGAAAGAATGAAAGACAAAGAGAAATAAAAATTGATAGAGAGAAAGAGACAGACAGATAATTGAAAAGTAGAAGAGGATGGGGGGGGCAGAGCTTGGAGTCAGAGGCTATAGGAGAGGCCCCTGAGGGTGCATGATTGTTGCTTGGAGTGGGCCCTGGAGGCCAGACAGAAGGTTTGCGGGCTGCAGGAAGCCAGAGCAATCTTCCCAATAAGAAAACAGTATCCAACTGCTTATATTTTACATTACATGGATGATATTTTAGTAGCACATTCAGACTCCACAACCTTACTACAGATTTGTAGAGACTTAGAAGCACGCCCTCGAATTTATGGATTAATCATAGCTCCAGAGAATATCCAGGATACCCTTTTCAGTATTTAGGCCAAATCATAGATGGGAATACAGTAAGAATCCAAAAGGTTTGGGTCCAAGTGGACTGTTGAATGACACTTAATTATTTTCAAAAATGACTTGGGAACACCAACTGGATACATCCCTCCCTCAAACTTACCACCATTCAGCTTAGTCCCTTGTTTGACATCCTTAAAGGAAACCCACTACCCAAATCAGCCTGGACTCTTACACCTGAGGCCTGTTCAGCTCTTGCCTTGGTTCAAAAGGCTGTTCAGCAAGCTCAACTCTCTCAGGTTGACACAGTCTAGACTCTTGGGGTCATAACTTTTCTAACAATCACATGGCCACAGGAGTACCTTGGCAATGCACAGGCCTTCTTGATCCACTCTCCATCTAAATCTCTCACTCCCTATCTAGAGGCTGTGGCTGGTCTTATTGCCAAAGCCCATTACAGACTAAAACAGCTTACGATCCAGGAACCAGATGATTCTTGTTCCCTTTACACTAACACAGCAAAAGCAATTATGGGAAGGGTCCCCATCTTAACAAATAGCTATGGCAAATTTCCCAGGACAAATTGATAATCATTACCCCCAGGATAAATGAATCCTGTTTGCTGTAACCACACCTTTGGTCTTTCCTAAGGTTGGCACTAAGAAACCCTTTGCTAATTAATGCCTTAACTGTTCTTATAAACGACTCTAGTAATGGGCATACGGGTTTTTCTAACTCAATAGAATCCTCTATTCAGCAAACTAGATATCAAAGCAACTTGCTGAAATCCAAGCCATGTGCATGGCCCTGGTTCATTTTCCCTCTCAGCCTTTAAACATCTACACAGTGATAGCCTATATGCTATGGGGATAACAACTGGTATTGGAACTTCTCTACTGGGAAATGTAAATTCTGAAGGACTTTTCCACCTCTTTCCAACTTTACAAAACTTAAACAGCAAACTCATCCATATTTTGTAGGTCATATTCAGGCCCACTCTTCATTACCCGGGCTCTTATCCCAGGGTAATCAGGCTATTGATCAACCCTTACTTGCTCCTGGACAACCAAATTCCCTCTTACAGGTGCAACAGTCCCAAGCCCAGTTTCATCAAAATGCTAACAGCCCACATTAACAATTTCAGCTTACCAGGGAATGAGTCTGTCAGGTAGTCAATGTCCTAAATATGTCATGCACACACACATCCCTGGTGCCCTCCATGGGGTCCAACCCCTGTGGCCTTCAGGCTAACCATATTTGGCAAATGGGCAGCACTCATGTTCCTGAATTTGGCAAACTCCAATGGGTGCATATTTGTGTTGGTACCTACTCTCGCTATATTACTGCTACATGCCAAACAGGAGAAAGTGAAAGGCATGTCATCAACCACTGCTTAAGTGCTTTGACCATTATGGGCAAGACTCAAGAATTCAAAACTGATAATAGCCTCACCTATACCAGTGCTGCTTTTCAAAACTTTTGTTGGCAGTATGGCATTCTGCACAAAACTGGTATTCTTTACAACTCACAAGGTTTAGGCCATAGTGGAATGCTCTCATAGAACACTGAAGCAGTGATTAGACAAACAAAAAGGGGGAGATATAGTCTCCTCCTCTCCCCAGAGATGCATCACCTTAGCCTTATATTCCTTCAATTTTCTGAATTGTGATGAACAAGAATTAACCGCAGCAGAGGCATCATCTTGGGGCTATAGCAAAGCCTGCAGGTTTGTTAGTTTGGAAGGATTTGAACACTGGTGAATGGAGGGGCCTGGATCAAGCATTCATGTAGGGGAAAGGTGATGTTTGTGTCTAACCAGAAGGTAGGAATCATCCCCTCAGGGTGCTTGAGAGAGCAGTGAGACATTGCCATGGATCTGCTGAACCAGCTGGAAGCCCAACTGAAGAGGGTAAGGCTGATGGCAAATGCATCAATGGCTTGGACAGCCCGCTTGACTCAAGAAGCTAAACTCCCCACATGGGGGCAACTGAAGACACTGGCAGATGAAGCCAAAGGGCTGGTCATTCATCAGGGAGCACCCAGAAACCCTAAAACCCTGAAACCCTGAATCCATGTTCATGGCAATGTTGGCCATTCTGGGCCTGTCAGGTCTGTTGTTGAGAGTCCTACTGGGCCTACGTCCCTGACCCACCATTGGCCAACCCAGCCTCTTGGACTGGTCCTTCCTTCCCTGTTTACTCATGACACACAGATGCTGAGGGAGTTGCATTCAGCAAGTCACATATTCCCCACATCGCATGGAGAATTTCATTACACTGGCTTCAGTGCCTCTCCACCTATTTGTCTTTCCTCTACAGGGAAAACTGGGTGTTTACAGTTAAAACAAGAAAACCAAACTGCTTATGGAGGGAACAATATCTCAGGGCCTTGGGGTACTTTCAAATAGAGACAAATTTTGGGGGCTTCCCAAATGTCTCCTGGGTTGTCCCCCAGAGGCATTCCACAATGTTCTACTTCCCTAATGGAACTAATGTTGAGATATGGGGCTTTCCCCATATCTCAAGGTTGAATGTGCCAACCTTGTTCTGCTGGAGCATGTTTCCATTACGGGGCTGTCCCTTTATGACTGGGTTCATAAGCTATACCTGTCTCATAATCATCATCAACTTATGTCCTCTGGAGGATTTGTTGGTAATGGGCTTTCCACCAGTGAAGGTCAGGTGCAGGAGTTGTGGCACCTTGGAGCTGCCTTACATTGAATACATTTCACCTCTCCTAGTATATCTGACATAAGGCTGGCATTTCACGATGACCTTTATGCCTGTGTTTACCCCCTTTATGCCCTTGGTGCAGAAGTCAATGTTACTTCTCAAGACAGGAGATACACCGTGACCTGTGAAAACTGTAACTTAACTGTGTGTCAAGATATAACTCTGAAGAGGTCATACTGCTTATTCGTCAACCCACTTTTATAACCATTCCAGTGAACATCACTGGATCTTGGTATGTGGATGCCAGCCTCCAAGTGTTTGAAGAAATGCATAAGGCCTTGAATTGCCCTACATGTATGTGCGGTCTTACAGTGGCCAGAAATATTGTCACAGTCCTTGCAACAGCACCCACTGTTACTGCTATGCTTGCTCAAAGTATCCAAAATGCTGACTTCATGACTAGCCTAGCTCATAACACTTCTGTGGCTTTAAATACTGAAAGTACTATTGATGTTCAGCTAGAAGCTAAGCTTAAAACTCTAGAAGCTGTAGTGATAGGTCTAGGAGATCCCATGCAAGCCATTAAATTCACACAGCAACTTCAGTGTCATGCAAAATACCAATATATACGTGTTACTCAAGCCCCCTATAACAGCAGTCAGTGCAATTGGGAAAAGGTCAAAGTGCACCTGTTAGGAGTATGGCATAATGGCAATATAAGCCTAGATTTAAATTCACTTGAATCAAGAGATTAGGAATATACAAGAAGCCAACAATCCTACTCTAAAGCCTACTCAAAGACAAAGAGAGAACCCTAAAAGCATCAAGAGAGAAATAGCAAATAACATATAACGGGGCTCCAATAAGGATATCAAATGATTATTCAACAGAAACAATTCAAGCCAGAGGGTATGGCAACAAATATTCCAAGTAATGGGAAACAAAGGCCTGCAACCACGAATTCTCTAACCAGCAAGGCTCTCATTCAAAATGGAAGTTTCCCAGACAAAAGAAAACTAAAAGAATACATCTCTACCAAACCAACATTGCAAGAAATGCTAACGGGTCTGCTTTAAAAAAAAAAAAGAAAAGAAACAAAGAGAGCTAAAGTGGATCACAGGTACAAAGTGGGAAAATGGCAATAAATATTAATCAATAATAACCTTAAAAGTAAACAGATTAAATGTGCCAATCAAAAGACATAGGGTAGCCAAATAGATAAGAAACATAACCCACATATATGCTGTGTTCAAGAGACCCACCTCAAAACAAAAAATGACACCGATTGAAAGTGAAGGGATGGAACAATATATATGAAACAAATGAACATGAAAAAAGGGCTGGAATATCAATACTTATTTCAGAAAAAGTAGATTCTATGATGAAGGCCATAAAAAGAGATAAAGATGGACATTTCATAACATTTAAGGGAACAATCCATCAAGAAGAAATAACTCCAGTAAACATATATGCACTCAACATAGGAGCTCCAAAATATATAAGGAAAATCTTGGAGGACTTCAAGAAGGATATAGACAACAACACACTAGTAGTAGGGGATTTTAATACCCCACTATCAACAATGGACAGATATTCCAAACAAAAAATCACTAAAGATGTTGTGGCATTGAACAGCACTCTAGAGGAAATAGACCTAACTGATATGTACAGAACCTTTTACCCCAAAGAAGCAAATTACACATTCATTTCAAATGCACATGGAACATTCTCTAAGATAGACCACATGGTAGGTCACAAGACAAGACTCCACAAATACAGAAAAATGGAAATCATACCAGGCATCTTCTCAGATCACAATGGCTTGAAACTAGAAACCAATCTCAAGGGAAAAATCCAAAAACACTCTAAGTCATGGAGACTGAATAACATGCAATGAGATCAAAGATGAAATCAAAATGTTTCTGGAAACAAATAACAATGAATACACAACAGTCTAAAACCTATGGGACACAGTAAAGGCAGTCCTCAGAGGGAAATTTATAGCAATACAGGCCTACCTAAAAGGGCCACAAGAATTTTATACAAACAACCTAACCATGAAGCTGCAAGAACTAGAAGAGCAACAACAAACAAAGCCCAGAGCAAGTAGAAGGAAGGAAATCATCAAGATCAGAGCAGAACTAAATAACTTAGAGACTCAAACTACGATTCAAAGAATCAACAAATCCAGGAGCTGGGTCTTTGAAAAAATAAACAAAATTGACAAGCCTTTATCCACATTCATCAAGAAAAAGAGAGAGAGGACCCAAATCAATAGAATCAGAAATGACAGAGAAATTACAACTGATATTTCAGAAATGCCAAAGATTGTAAGAAATTACTACAAACAACTATATGACAAGAAATATGACAACCTGGGTGAAATGGACACATTTCTGGACACGCATAATCTACCAAAACTGAATCCAGAAGAAGCAGAAAGCCAGAATAGGCCAAAAACAACTAATGAAGTTCAAGAAGTAATCCAAAATCTCCCTAAGCAGAAGAGCCCCAGATCTAATGGATTCACAGGTGAATTTTACCAAACATTTAAAGAAGAACTAACTCCTATCCTTCTCAACCTATACCAAAAAATGCAGGAAGAGGGAAGATTCACAAACTCTTTCTGTGAGGCCAATAGTGTTTTAATCCCACAACCATGTCAAGACACAACTAAGAAAGAAAACTGTAGGCCAATATCTTCAATGAACATGGATTCTAAGATTATCAACAAAATATTGGCTAACCAGATTCAGCAGTACATTACAAAGATCAGGAGAGGAAAAGATGGTGACAGAGTAGAGAGCAGTGCTGATGGTGTTCTCGAGTACCAAAGCAGCTAGAGGACAAGATAGGGAGCGTGAGAAGTCTTCAGGACCCTAGGAATTGGAGCGGTCAGCATCTGGACACGGGAGCATAGCCCAGAGGCAGAGGAGACCAGCAGGACAGTAGGTGAAGCATTCCCGACCGACCGACCGGCCGGCGGGCCGAGGTTGGCTCTGGGCAGTGGCAGCTCTGTCCAGAGGGGCACGTTTGACTGAGGCCAGCTCTGGGCTTCCTGGTGACTAGAAGTCTCAACAGTGAAGTGTGGGTAGCAAGGGCAAACATCGTAGGGACACAGAATTGAACTCTTACAGGGGAGGGACTGTGTGAGAGACTCACTCTGGCAACAGGGAGAGGAGGCTCCTTGCGGGGCTAGAGGCGGAGGAGAAGAGTCCTACGGGAAACCGGAGCCAGAGAGTGGGGAAGTGCACTGGCTAGGGTGGCCAGAGGGCCGAAAAAGGTGTTGCTGGACCCCGGGGAAACAGCAGCTAGAAGCAGCTAGAGGCCCAGCCCTGCTCAACCACACAGGCCTTCAGGCTCCTCGGAAACTCCAAACGGCAAGCGGGGAACTAGTAGCGGGGTAACCGACCCACCATTGCTGGAGACAAAGGCTGCACTGCCCACGGCTGGGAGGGGCTCATCACAGAGGCCACATAAAGGACTCCTGTGAGAGCTGGTTGGCTTGGAGGAGTGGTGCCCACCCCGGGGAGGCGGGGCAGTGTAGGCGGACGCTGGGCAGAGTTGATGGACAGGGGTGGCCTCCTCCCAGAACTGCGGAGGTGGGGCCAGTCATCACAGGGACCAGCGAAGTTGTGGGCTGCCCTGCAGGAGTGCTGGTTGCACATCAAGGGCAGGAACCTTTGCCAGGAGTGGGAGGGGGAACCCTGCGGGCTCCAGAATACCAGCAGCCCTAAAACCCAGCCAGGCGGTGGAAGGCCCAGCCTACCTGGGGGCAGACACTCAGAATCAGCCCTGATTGTGACAATCAGAGTCCCTGCCATGCGCCAAGACCAGCTAGAATATAGACGATAGACTGCAAAGTCCTGACCAAGAAAAAGAGGCAGCCTCAGGAAAGGGATTGCTGCTAATCTCCAGCACCTGAGTTATACTGAGAGCAATATGAACTATTAATCCCCAACATATCATTTGCAAAAGTTACTTCTCAGATATTCTTAATCCCACCCATACCTCAATCCACCAAAATACCCAAGACCCTCCCCCTACTCTCGAATTAAAGTCTACTCACTCTGTGGCTATAGCGCATTCCCAGTCCTCAATCTAAGTATTCTCCCTTCCCCAGCCACCTAAACCCTTTCTTTATTCTTTTCTTCCTTCCTCTGTTTTTTT
>PVIW01016278.1:0-17112 GCA_004026585.1 Noctilio leporinus | reverse complement strand
CTCTGATGGCTATAGCTAGAACTTCCAAGACAATGTTGAATAGAAGTGGAGAAAGTGGGCAGCCTTGTCTCATTCCTGATCTTAGGGGGAAAGCTTTCAGTTTTTGTCCATTAAGTATGATGTTGGCTTCAGGTTTCTCATAGATGGCCTTTATGATGTTGAGGTATGCTCCCTCTATTCCCATTTTGTTGAGGGTTTTGATCATAAATGGTTGCTGCACTTTATCAGATGCTTTTTCAGCATCTATTGATATGATCATATGGTTTTTATCTTTCAATTTGTTGATGTGGTGTATTACATTTATTGATATACGAATGTTGTACCACCCTTGCATCCCTGGGATGAAGCCCACTTGATCATGGTGTATGATCTTTGTAATATACTGCTGAATCCAACTGGCCAATATTTTGTTGAGAATTTTAGCATCTACGTTCATCAGAGATATTGGCCTGTAGCTTTCTTTCTTAGATGTATCTTGCCCTGGTTTTGGATTAGAATAATATTGGCCTCATAGAAAGAGTTTGGGAGTCTTCCCTCTTCCTGAATTTTTTGGTATAGTTTGAGGAGGATAGGAGTTAGTTCTTCTTGAAATGTTTGGTAAAATTCACCTGTGTAGCCATCTGGACCAGGGCTTTTGTGCTTTGGGAGATTTTGGATGACTTCTTGAATTTCACTAGTTGTTATTGGCCTAACAACTAGCAGGCTTTCTGCTTCTTCTGGGTTCAGTTTTGGTAGATTATACCTTTCCAGAAATGTGTCCATTTCATCCAGGTTGTCATATTTCTTGTCATATAGTTGTTTGTAGTAATTTCTTACAATCTTTTGTATTTCTGAGGTATCAGTTGTGATTTCTCCTTTTTCAGTTCTGATTCTGTTTATTTGGGTCCTCTCTCTCTTTTTCTTGTTGAGTCTGGATAAGGGCTTGTCAATTTTGTTTCTTTTTTCAAAGAACCAGCTCCTGGACCTGTTGATTCTTCTAATTGTAATTTGATTTCCTGAGTTATTTAGTTCTGCTCTGATCTTGATGATTTCCTTCCTTCTACTTGCTCTGGGCTTTGTTTGTTGTTGCTCCTCTAGTTCTTGCAGCTTTGTGGTTAGGTCGTTTTTATAATCTTCTTGTAACCTTTTTTGGAAGGCCTGTATTGCTATAAATTTCCCCCTGAGAACTGTCTTTGCTGTATCCCATAGGTTTTGGAGTGTTGTGTGTTCATTGTCATTTGTTTTCAGGAACTTTTTGATGTAATCTTTGATCTCATTGTTAACCCCTTCTTTGCTTAAAAGCATGTTATTCAGTCTCCATGAGTTAGAGAATTTTTGTTTTTTTCCCTTGAGATTGGTTTCTAGTTTCAAGCCATTGTGATCTGAGAAGATACTTTGTATGATTTCAATTTTTCTGTATTTGTGGAGGCTTGTCTTGTGAGGGATCAATTTTATAGTTGCTAGTTCCAACATCTGATTCATCTCCAGGTTGGACTTAATTAATTTGAGAGGCATTTAGTTCTAGTTCATTCTAGGCAGTGCATTCCCCAAACCTGTCATGTATTATTATTGTCTGCAAAATAAAGCAAAAGAAATACCTCTTCTCCCCCTCCCATTTCTCCTCTGGTCACTGTCAGTCTGTTTCTTGTCTCCATGCCTCTTGTTCTCTTTTGCTCCTTTGTTTGTTTTGTTCATTAGGTTTTTGTTAAAGGTGAGATCATATGGTATTTGTCTTTCCCTGCCTTGCTTATTTCACTAAGTACCGTACTTTACAGTTCCATCCATGCAGTCTGGAAAGTCCTCAGGGCTAGAAAAATTACTGGAAGTGCCCTGAAGGCACAGAACATACCAGTCCACAATAACCTGACCAGATACTATACCCAAAGATAATAATGAAACAAGTTGCAGCCCCACTGAAACATCCTGCTCTACAACCACCCTTTTACCCAATAACAACCCAAATCTCTAACCCCTCAGGCTTGTGCATTTCTCCACACCTAACCCTTTCCCTCCATTGGGAATGTAAAAATAAAAACTTTTACTCTCTGCACACACAAAAAAAACAAACAAAAAACAACCAGTAACAACAACAACAAGGAAAAACCCAGCAGTCATCAGAGAATAGTAACAGAACCAAAAGAACCACAACATAACATTTATAATGCTAGAATACAATCTAAAATTTCTCAAGATACAAACAAAACAAAAACGGAAACTGAGGAAACTGGTTTGGGGCTGTGAGAAAAGAGCAGAAATCTGGTATCTTCATATATTTTATCTTTAACTGAGCTACATCAAATGTTGTGTGCATGGTTCAATAAAAGATGTGAGTACACAGCATTTTGGAATCTCATCTCCATCTTTTTTCTTTCTGGGAATTATCTTACCTCCTCAGTAGCTAAATATTACCCAACTTCATTTTTTGGTTTTCCTAGCCAGGAATACTTTCCCACCTTTTTACATGCACTTACGTGGGCTGCCCTTGGCCCAGGGCTAAAGGAAAACTAACTTTGTGTAACTCCATTCCTTCTGTGTATACTTGCTACAAGAGTTTATCTGCTTCTTCTTATTCTTCATGCTTATATGTATTATGACCAGATTTTAGAATGTGTGTGTGTGTGTAGTCATTGGGTATGGTTTACTCCAGAAGGAAAATACATAGTTTTTTAAAAAAGATGATTTCATTGTGTGTGTCTTTTTTCATAACTGAGACTATAAACATGCTAATGAAATGGCAGATTTAATAAGAATACCCATCTATTCCCAAATCAAAAGAAGCGCAGTTTTAGGATAGTGTTTTGTTAACTGCTATTTGTTTATCTCTCTAACTTAACATGTGTCTTCAGGCTTTATGTCACTCTCATCATGAAATTATACTTCATAATTTTCCAAGGCACCAGAAAGAAAAATAGTGAGATTGTAAAAATTTAAAAACAAAACAACATAAAACAAAAAACAGTGGTACCTTGCAATTCTTGGAGTGATCTTACAGATATATTTAGGTAAATTGCCAAGCAAAAAATTTACTTTCTCAGGTATTTTGGACTTCTTATATAAATAGTAAGATAATTTAAATTGATTTGATAGTGATGTAGTTGATTTTGGAACTCACCTATCAAAAAAAACTGTTTTCAGAACAATTACAATATTGAAGCTTTCAAAATTATATTTCTGAATGATACATCAGAGTTGAGATATCACAGTGAGAGTGTCTTTGTCACTGAAGTGCCATTGAAGTAACGGTGCATGTTCAGTCTGATAGCTTTATGCCTTTTCTCTGTTTAGCAACATTAATTTGAATGGGGTAGGACTACTTCTCTTTCTTTTAAGTATTCTTTAAAGTAATGTTGTATTTTTAAAAGTCCATATAAATAGTAGATGTATTTATTTATTTATTTTAAATATTTTATTTATTATTTTTAGAGAGGGGAAGGGAGAGAGGCAGAGACGGAAAAAGACTTCAATGTATGGTTGCCTTTCACCTGCCTCCAGTTACAGACCTAGCTGAGACCTGGTTTGCAACCTGCTTATGTGCCCTGGCTGGGGAATAGAACCAGCAACCTTTGGGTTCATAGGCTGGTGCCTTATCCACTGTGCTACCAGCCAAGGCTAATAGTAGATGTATTTAAACCAACGATTGGAAGGCTTTATGTTTAGAAACCCAAGTCAGCAAGTTTTATTAAAACCTTATTTTAGCCCTGGCTGGTAGAATAGTGGATAAAGTACTAGCCTGCAAACCCAAAGGTCACTAGTTCTGTTCCCAGCCAGGGCACATAACCAGGTTGCAAGCCAGGTCTCCAGCCAGGTCTGTAGCTGGAGGCAGGTGAAAGGCAACCATACATTGATGTCTGTCTCCCTCTCTGCCTCTCTCCCCTCCCCTCTCTCTGAAAATAATAAATAAAATCTTTTAAAATAATAAAAAATTAAAATGAAAAAATAAAATTTAAAAAACCTATTTTAATAGTAGGATAAATTGAAATTTAAGCCCAAAGCAAAAGTGTGCCAAGGGTTTCTCTTTTGATTTATCCCAAGGTGTCTCCTACTTCACAGAAATGGAGTAAAGGTAGGTGTACACAAAGACAGTTCTTATTTCTCAGTCTCTGTGGATTTTGGGGGATGGTGTGGCTCTGTCTGTTTTAAGATAACAGAGCAGTCCCCCAAATGAAACAAGATAGAGCTTAGCAAATAAAGTTAACTAAAATATTGATGTTTGAGGAAAATTTTTCTTTAGAAAACATTTTTCCTAGTGTGCACACTGTTAGTATTTACATGGAACGTATGGCCACACACATATTTAGTTATCAATTGAATCAATTATTCATTGATTTACCCCTTCATTCAGTAACTACTTGAATGACTCCCATGTGCCACAGCATCAGGCACTGTGCTAGTAGGGGAAAAATTGTGAAATGATAGTCCTTTTCCTTAAAAAAATCAGGATCTAGTGGAAAGTAAAATGAGAAGGGAAGGAAGTTGACATATGGAGCTTGATCCTGTGCTAAGCATTTTTACATACTTAATTGCCATTAGTCATTTGAAATCCCCCTATACACCTATGAGGAAGTTGTTATGTTGAAAAGGATTCATGGAGTCATGGCTAAGTCATGGCCAGGGTTCAAATCTTAGGTCTTACCCTGTATGTGCCTCAGTTTCTCTCTCTGTAAAGCAGAGATAATTATGGCACCCACCTCACAGGTCTGTTGTATACAGATTGATGTGAGGACACAGGGACAATGCTCAGAACAGTGCCTGCACATAGTAGGTAATCATGTAGCAATTCTATCATCCCTATTTGATTGATGATAAAATCTTTTACTAGGCAATATGAGTAAGTAGGAAAAAAGATTCTAATATAGATATACCTAACAAGGTCTCAGAAATTCTCATGAAACAATTCTATCACCTCTCTCAAAATAAATGAATTCTTTCCATCTGCCAGGAGTGGAAAATAAATTTATATTTTCAGATGAAAACCAGAACCCCAAATGATAAAAGATAAACTTCACTGGTGACACCTTAGGTAGTTCAGCTCTTCTTACAGTCTTTCTTTATTAAATATTGATGTAGTAGGTCAACATTAGGGTTGCCACCTTTGGTATTTTGTTTGTTTGTTTTTAGGAGTAGGTAGAATTTTGTTATTGATTTATTTTAAATTTTATTATTTTTAAAGATTTTATGCATTAATTTTAGAGAGAGAGGAAGGGGGTAGGAAGAAAGGGAGAGAAACATCACTGTATGGTTGCCTTTCACCTGCCTCCAGCTGGGGACCTGACTGGAAACCTGGCTTGCAACCTGGGTATGTGACCTGACTGGGAATCGAACTAGTGACACTTGGGTTTGCAGGCTGGTGCTCAATCCACTAAGCCACACCAGCTAGGGTCATGCCTTTGGTATTAAAGATACTGAAGAATATTAAGTTGTATGAAGCACCAGTTACATTGACTTTCTGTGAAGGAATACATGCTCTTTGAACAAATTTATTAATTGATGAAGCTTATAATAGTTCTCCTGTTTTGTGCAAAAATACCTGATTCCCAAGTCTTGTGTTGATTTGGGGCTTTTTTCTTTTCTGGACTGGGAGGGAGATTGGAAAATATAGTATTGATCTGCCTGTCAATGCTGTTATGTTCACCAGTCCGTGTGCAGTGGAGATAAAGCTGTTCCTGGGCCTACTCTGAAAGGGGAGACCATTTCCTGCTCCAAATGTAGTTGCCGGAACCACCAGGGTGCTTGCTGCTGTAATTGGTGTATAACCATGGTGGGTATTTTAAAACTGAGTTTTTTTGTGCAGAACCACCTCACCACAACCCTAGAAAGAGCCAGGCTCCCCCTCTGTTGTGGCCTTGCAGAAATCACTTCTTGGGGTTTGGGTCCTAGCACTTATTTATCTAAAATCTAGAGACAGAGGTAATTAATTTTCTTAAATTGAAAATGGCCTCTTATTGCTGTTTTAATTTGCATTTCTTTGAGATTAAACTTTTTTACTCATTTGTTGACTTCATATTTTTCATATACGAGTTAATTGTCTGCTTACCTTTTTAATAAAACACTCAAAATTATTTGAGTATTTCATGTAAATAATGCAAAAGATTTAATGTGAAGACTTAGTGTTTCTTCTCATTTCTGTCCCACAACTCCTCTCCCTAAAAGCATTCACTGTTACCCATTTTCTGAGGTGTTCTTTCAGCAATTCAATGCACTAATAAGTAAACTGTAAGTTTAATATGAACACTGATCCAATTCTCTCCACCTAACAATATACCTTGTTAATAAGCTCCTTGTTCTCTTCAATGACTTCATAATATTCCTTTGTCTGTGTGTACCATGATATATTTTGGCCATCCCCTCTTGCTGGTTTAGATTTTTTCTAGCTGTTTCCTCTAAAAGCACAATCTTTCAGGGAATGGTCTTGAATGCATTTCTTTGTGTACTTGTCCATCTGCAGGATAAAGTACACATTGGTTCTAGAAGGTAAAATTGTAGGTTAGAGGATATGGGTATTATTTTGATGACTGGTATGAGAATAACTTATATGGAAAAATTATAGCTCTAATATTCATGAAGATATAAAAATGTTTTCTGTCTTCTAGCCTGGTATTCCTGTCTGCTACTATTCTATTTGTCCTAAATGTGGAGCCAGCAATCACCCATCTGCCCGATTCTGTGGCTCCTGTGGTACTTACCTGAAGTCCTTGGCAAAACTTAGTGTGGACAATAGCCTGGCTCTAGATTCTGGAGATCCTGGCCCTTGTACTGAGGTGAGGCCTCCACTTCAGTAAGATATGGTGCCTGGGAAGAGGTCGTAACTGAATTCATGCACCCTACTCTATGTGTTTATCTAAAATAAATTGAGGTATAAGTGCATTTGCAAGACAATAAATAGATGAAATGTCATTCAAAATACATGGGATAGAAAGTACTTCTCTTGAATTTCTTATGTAGCAGATCAAAAACTTTCCCCCAGATTCTTTTATATTTTAGAAAAACTTAGATCAGGTGTATAAAATTACTTTTGCCATTTATAACAACTGGACATAGTTTGAGGAGAACCTCACAGAGTTATTTTCAGCTTTGTGTTAGCCTTTTATGAATTTCTCTAAGCTACATAAATACTTCAGATTTCTTCTTATCTCTTCATTAGAAGAATTGATAATTATTAGAAAGAATGCACTTGCACTCAGTAACTTTGTATTTATATTTGGGAAATTCATAGCCTTTTTTTAAACTTTTTAAGATATTTTATTTATTATTTTTAGAGAGATGGGTAAGGAGAGAGGCAGAGCGAGAGAGAGAGAGAGACATCAATGTATGGTCAGCTTTCACCTGCGTCCAGCTACAGATCTGGCTGGAGACCTGGCTTGCAACCTGGTTATGTGCCCTGGCTGGGAAATTGAACCAGCAACCTTTGGGTTCGCAGGCTGGCACCTTATCCACTGTGCCACCAGCCAGGGCTCATAGCCTTCTTAATCCTGCTAGGGTTATATATATCCTAGGACTGCCAACAGTCTACTTGGCACCTTTGTGCAGATGTGTTATTTCTTCCAGATGCTTGAATGTCATCTATTGGAAATTGGTTATAACATACTAACTCTGTCTGGGAAATTGTCCTAAAAATGTGCAATGTATCATGTCCACAATGTGAATGGTACCCCTGTAAATACAGTGCAAATTGTGCAGTGCACAACCTTACATGATGGTTCTTTTAGGTCCTCAGGTCCAGATATAGGAAATGTTTCACAGGAAATGCTGGTGCACAATAGGTGGGTGTGGCTGGACAGTAAAGTCTATGCTTTATTGGATTGTAGGGCTGAGAGAATAAATGTCTTCAGACCTTAGGCAGGCGAGGGAACATCAGATGATTTACTGAATTTAAACAGTAAATAACCAAGGGGATGGGGCTGGGAGTTCCTGGAAAAGACAGAAACAAGGAAGATGGGGCAAGGGCTGAAAATGCCTTTTTAGTTAGAAATACAGCTTCTACTGGGATACTTTTATTTCTGATTACAGTTGTTTGCTGTAAGTAATATTCTAATTATATTCTAATAATTATAATCATATTCTGATATTTTATGTTTCTGCCTTATTCACAGCCCCGATCTGCCTGGCAGTCCCTAAATGTTCCTTTACCTAAAGCTGATGTTGGGACTAAGAAGGATGTAGGGACACAGACCACTGGCCTCTTCTACCCATCTGGCAAGCTGCTAGCAAAAAAGGAACTGGAAATGGCTTCTTATAAGCAGAGGCAGGAGAAAATGAGTGACCATAAACCTCTCCTCACAGCTGTTAGCCCAGGAAGAGGTGAGGAGACAGATACGCTTTCTTGTTAGGCAGGAACTCATTCTTTCTTTGAAAAAAATGATAATTTTTCTTTGTTTACATTTATTTTTCTATATAAGAAATAAGTTACTTTATTTTACTTTTTTCAAATAATTTTTATTTGTATGAGAAATAGCTCTTCCTTTAACTTGTACTCTGGTGTTTTGACTCATAGCCCCCTATCTAGTTTGTAAGTCAAATAGCACACATGGATTTTTGGTATTATGGTAAAAAAGTTATTGATCTGTGTTCATTATTGCTGTTTGCTAGTATCTCTTTATGTTATTGTGGTAAAATTAACATAGCAATTCACTATTTTACAATTCAGCAACCTAAAGGTACATTAGTAATATTATACAACCATCTTTCTGCATCCAGAACATTGTCATCACTCCAAAGTAAACCCTGTTCTCTTTAAGCAGTCACTCCCCACATCTCTTTTCCCACATGCTTAACAACCATGAATCTACTTTCTATTTTTATGGATTTACCTGTTTTGGACATTTTATATAAGTGGAAGTTATAATATATGGTATTTTGTGACTGGCTTCTTTCACTTAATATATTGTTTTCAAGGTTCATTCACATTTTAGCATGTTTAGGTCGTCATTCTTTTTTATAGCTTAGTAATAGTCTATTATAAGAATTTATAACATTGTGTAGATATGTTCACCAGTTGATGGGCATTTGAATGTTGTTCACCTTTTGGTTATTATGAATAATACTGCTGTGACCATTTATAAGTTTTCTGTAGATACATGTTTTCATTTCTCTTGGGTGTATACATAGGAGTGCAATTGCTGGTCAAATGGTAACATTGTTTAACATTTTGAGGAACTTCCAAAATGTCTTCCAAATTAGTTGTATTATTTTACATTCTGACCAATAGCGTATAAGGGTTGTAATTTCTTTACATCTTTATCAACACTTAATTGTCTTTTAATTTTTGCCATCCTGTAAGGTGTAAAGTGGTATCTCATTATGGTTTTAATTAGTATTTCCTTGATGACTAATGATATTGAGTGTCTGTGTATGTACTTGTTGACCATTTGTATGTATATTTTTTGAGAAGTGTCTGTTCAGATGATTTGTCCATTTTAAAATTTGATTGTTGGCCTTTTAGTGAGATATAAGAGTTCTTTATATATTCTGGATATTAGACACTTATCGGATATATAATTGCAAATATTTCTACCATTCTATAGGTTCATTTTTACTTTTTTGTGTCATATTAAACACAAATTTTTTAAAATTTAAGTCAAATTTTTATCTATTTTTCTTTTTTAAAATTTATTTTATTTTATTGTTCAATTACAGTTGCCTCAGTTTTCCTGCATTGCTCTCCTATTTCTCATGCCCCACCACATGCTGCACCCACAGTTAGTCCCCATCCTGTTGTCCATCCATGTCCATGGGTCCTTTATACTTGTTCCTTGCCTACACCCTTCCCCTTCTTTCCACCCTTATCCTCCTCCCACTTCCCCTGTGGTCACTATCAGCCTGTTCCTTGTTGCTATGCCCCTGGTTCTATTTTGCTCTTTTGTTTGTTTTGTTCATTAGGTTCCCCTTACAGGTGAGATCATATGGTATTTGTCTTTTGCTACCTGGCTTATTTCACTTAGCATCATACTCTCTAGTTCCATCCCTGCTGTTGTGAAGGGCAGGAGTCCCTTCTTCCTTTCCGCTGTGTAATATTCCACTGTGTAAATATAGTTTTTTGATCCACTCATTTACTGATGGGCTCTTAGGCTGTTTCCAGCACTTTGCTACTG
The DNA here is from genome assembly GCA_004026585.1 of Noctilio leporinus. Taxonomy (NCBI): domain Eukaryota; kingdom Metazoa; phylum Chordata; class Mammalia; order Chiroptera; family Noctilionidae; genus Noctilio; species Noctilio leporinus. Next base: position 7,045 of record PVIW01016278.1, on the reverse strand, counting down.
TAAATAATTAAAAAACTTCTGCATGGATAAAGAAAACATCAGCCAAATGAAAAGGGAACCAGTTGTACAGGAAAACATATTTACCAATGATACCTCGGACAGTCGTTTGATCTCCAAACTGTATAAAGAACTCATACTACTTAACACCAGGAAGACAAATAATCCAATCTAAAAATGGGCTAAGACCTGAACAGACACTTCTCCCAGGAGGATATACAAAGGGCCCATAGGCATATGAAAGAATGCTCAACATCACTAGCCATCAGAGAGATGCAAATTAAAACTGCATCACACCTGTGAGAATGGCCATCATTAATGAATCAACAAAAAGTGTGGGCGAGAATGTGGAGAAAAGGGAACCCTAGTGCACTGTTGGTGGGAATGCTTACTAGTGCAGCCACTATGGAGAAAAGTATGGAATTTCCTCAAAAAACTAAAAATGGAATTGCCTTTCTATCCAATAAGCCCACTGCTGGGATTATATCCTAAGAATCCAGAAACACCAATTCAAAAGCACCTATGTATCCCAATGTTCATAGCAGCATTATCTATACTTTCTTTTGTTGCTTGTGTTTTTGGTGTCATAACTAAGAATCCATGGCCAAATACCAGTCACAAATATTTATTCCTATCTTTTATTCTAAGATTTTTACAGTTTAGCTTTTACACTTAGGTCCAATTTGAGTTAATTTTTTGTACATGATATACAAATATATAATTTACATGCAGCTATTTGGTTGTCCCAGTACTGTTTGTTGAAGAGATGATTATTTTCCTTTGAATGGTCTTGGTACTCATAAAAAAAATGAGTTGACCATAGATACATGGGTTTATTTCTGGATATTCAATTTTATTACACTGATCTTATATGCTTATTCTTATACCAGAGCTATGCAGTTTTGGTTACTGTTGCTTTGTAGTAGGACTTGAAATCGAGAAATGTGAGTCCTCCAATGTTATTCTTCCTTTTCAAGATTGATTTGTTTATTTTGGATACTTGAGTTTCCTTATGAATTTTAGGATCAGCTTGCCAATTTCTACAAAGAAGCCAGCTGGGATTCCGTAGATCAGTTTGGGGAATATTGCCATCTTAACAATATAGTTGACCCTGAACACCTTGGGTTTAAACTGTCCAGGTGCACTTACAAGTGAATTTTATTTTCAACAAATATACCCTCCATATTTAGTTACATGTGCATGAATTCAACCATCACAGATTGAAAACAGCTAGTTGTAGTTTAGAATCTGCATATGTGAAAAGACGACTTAAATTATACAAGGTTTTTCAACTTCACAAAGGTTAGCACTCCTACACCCATATTGTTTAAGAGTCACCTGAAGTAAGTCATTTGATTCATAAATATTATTTTTAAGTACGTTATTACTTTTTGATGCTATTGTCAATAGAAAAATTTTCCCAATTTTATTTTTGGATTATTCATTGCAGGTGTATTTTTGTATATTAATCTTATATTTTATAACTTTGCTGCACTTTTTAATTCTAATAGTTTTTTACTGGATTCTCTAACATCTCTATGTCATCTGTGAATATATTTTTACTTCTTACATTACAATTTGGATGCCTTTCCTTCATTTTCTTACCTTATTGCTCTGATTTGAACCTCCAGTACAATGTTAAATAGAAGTGGTGAGAATAGAAATCCCTGTCTTTTTCCTGATTTTAGAGGAAAGTAGTCAGTCATTAACTATTATGTATGATTTTAGCTATGGGTTTTTCATTGCTGCCCTTTCTCAAATGGAGGAAAGTCCCTCATCTTCCTATTTTTGAGTGTTTTTCTTTTTAAATCATGAATAGATATTGGATTTTATCAGATGCTTTCCCTGCATCCATTTAGATAATCGTGATTTTTAATTTTTATTTCATTAATGATATTTTACACTAATTAATTTTCAGGTGTGAAACCTCTCTTTCATTCATGGGATAAATCCCATTTGGTTGTGGTATATGGTTCTTTATGTAGATTTTTTGGTTCAGTTTGCTAGTATTGTGTTGAAAATTTTTGTGTTTATATAAGGGATATTAATCAGTCCTCAGTTTTAAATAATTAGATATTAATTAATTCAGGTATTAATCTTTCCTTGTGATGTCTTTGTTAGGTTTTGGTAGCAAGATATGTTGGCCTATAGTTTCCTATCTTCTTCTATTTTTTTGGAAGTGTTTATGAAGAATTGGTATTAACTCTTCCTTAAACATTTGGTAGAATTAACCTATGAAGCCACCAGGGTCTGCCCTTTATCTAATGGGTAATCAGTCTTTTTACTTCTTATACATGTTTAGATTTTTGTATTTCTTGTTGAGTCCATTTTGGGAGTTTATGTATTTTCATGTATTTGACTATTTCATCTGAGTTATCTAATTTATTACTATGCAATTGTTTATAGTATTCCTTCATAATCATTTTTATTTCTGTAAGATTGGTGGTAGAGTCCCCTATTTCATTTCTGATTCTAGTAGTTGAGTCATTTTTCTTTTTTAAGTATATTTTATTGATTATGCAATTACAGTTGTCCCAATTTTTCCCCTTTGCTCCCTGCACCCAGCACCCTCCTTTCCTCCAGTATTCTCCCCTTAGTTCATGTCCATAGGTTGTGCATGTAAGTTCTTTGGCTTCACCCTTTCCTATATTATTCTTAATACTCGCTATCTACTGTATTTTGTTCCCACCAATTATGCTTCTTAATTCTTGCACCATTTCCCCATTCTCTTCCTTTCCCCTCTCAGCTAATAACCTTCCAAATGATTTCCATATCTATGACTCTGTTACTGTTCTGGTTGTTTACTTAGCTTGTTGTTATTGTTTATTCAGATGTTGATAGTTCTTAATTTCTTGCCTTTTTAATGTTCATGGTTTTGATCTTCTTTTTCTTTAATAAGTTCCTTTTCCCTGGTTGGTGGAACAGTGCATAAGGCACTGGCCAGTAAACCCAAAAGTTGCTGGTTCAATTCCTAGCCAGGGCACATAACCAGGTTGCAAGCCAGGTCTTCAGCCAGGTCCATAGCTGGAGGCAGGTGAATGGCAATCATACATTGATGTCTCTCTCCCTCTCTGCCTTTCTCCCTCCCCCTCTCCCTGAAAATAATGAATAAAATCTTTAAAATAAATAAATAAATCCCTTTAACATTTCCTATAATAATGGCTTGGTGGTGACAAACTTCTTTAGCTTCACCTTTTCTGGGAAGCACTTTACTATCTGCCCTTCCATTCTAAATGATAACTTTGCTGGATAGACTGAACTTGATTTTAGGTACTTGCTTTTCACCACTTTGAATACTTCTTACCAGTCCCTTCTTGCCTGCAGTTTATTTTGAGAAGTCAGCTGATTATCTTATGGGAATTCCTTTGTAGATAACTCTCTGCTTTTCTCTTGCTGCTGTTAAAATTCTCTTTCCTTAACATTTGACATTTTAATTATGATGTATCTTGGTGTGGTCCTCTTTGGGTTCAACTTGTTTGGGGCTATAGCCTTTCAGAATTTGTATCTCTTATTTCCTTCACCAAATTAAAGAAGTTTTCATTATTTTTTTCAAGTGTTCAATTCTTGCTTTTACATTTCTCCTTCTGGCATCCCTATGATTTGGATGTTGGTGTATTTTCAGATATCCCAGAGGTTCCTAAGCCTTCCTTCATTTTTAAAAATTCATGTTTCTTCTTTTTGTTCTAGTCGAATGTTTATCTTTTCCTTATATTCTAAATCATTGGTTTGAATCCCGTCTTCCATCCTTTCTCTGTTGATTTCCTGTGGATTATTATTTATTTCACTTAGTGTAACCTTCATTTCTTCCTTCTTTTGCTGTACTGAAGGAGTTCTCTGAGCATTCTGATAACCAGGTTTTTGAACTCTGCCTATGACAGGTTAGCTATCTCCATTTCACTTAGTTCTTTTTCTGGGGTTTTGTCCTGCTCCTTCATTTGGGCCATATTTCTTTGTCTCCTCAATTTAGCAGCCTCCCAGTGTTTGTTTCTGTGTATTAGGCAAAGATGCTTTTACTCCTTGTCTTAGCAGCATGGTCTATGTAAGAAAGGCACCTGTAAATTGTGTGGGCCAAATTCCGAGTAAGATACACTCAAAAAGTTCTTTATATGTTTCAGAGGTTAAACCCTTATTCAGTGTATTGTTGGCAAATACATTCTTCCATGTAGTCGATTCCCTTTTCATTTTGATGATGATTTATTTAGCTGCGCAGAAGATTTTGATTTTTAAATTAATTTATCATTGTTGTATTACAATTGTTTTTATTATTCCCCCATTGCTCTCCCCTGTCCCCCCACCTCCCACAATCAATCCCCACCTTCTTGTCCATGTCCATGGGTTTTTCACATTAGTTCCTCAACTAAACCATACCATTTCTCTCATTCTATCTCCCCACATTGCTCCCCTCTGATCACCATCATTCTGCTTTTTTTCCATGCCTCTGGTTCCATTCTACTCATCTGTTTGTTTAGTTCATTAGTTTCCTATCTTAAATGAAATCATATGGTATTTGTCTTTTGCCACCTGGATTATTTCACTAAGCATAATACCCTCCGTTTCCAATCATAATATAATATCGCAAAAGGTAGGAGTTTTTTCTTTCTTTCTGCTATGTAGTATTCCATTATGTGAACATACCAAAGTTTTCTGATCCATTCATCCAATGATGAGCACTTAGGCTGTTGTCAGCACTTGGCTATTGTGAATAATGCTGCTATGAACATAGGGGTACATAGGTTCTTATGAATTGGTGTGTCAAAGTTCTTTGGGTATAGACCTAGCAGTGGAATTGCTGGGTCAAAAGGCAGTTGCATTTTTAGTTTTTTGAGGGAATTCCATACTGTTTTCCATAGTGGCTGCACCAGACTGCATTCCCACCAGTGGTATACTAGAGTTCCCTTTTCTGCACATCCTCACCTCCACTTGTTGTTTGTTGATTTGTTGATGATTGCCATTCTGACAGGTGTGAGGTGGTATCTCATTGTGGTTTGAATTTGTATCTCTCTGATGGCTAGTGATGTTGAGCATTCTTTCATATGCCTATGGGCCCTTTGTATGTCTTCCTTGGAGATGTGTCTGTTCAGGTCCTTTGCACATTTTTCAATTGGGCTGTCTGTCAACCTGGTGTTGAGTCATATAAGTTCTTTATATATTTTGGAGATCAAACCCCTGTCTGAGATGTCATTGCCAAATATATTTTCCTATACAGATGGTTACAGTTTCATTTTACTGATATTTTCTTTAGTTGAGCAGAAACTTTTCAGTTTGATATCGACCCATTTGTTTGTCTGTTCCTTCATTTCCCTTTCCCTTGGAGAAATATTGGTGAAAATATTGTTGTGTGGGATATTGGAAATTTTACTGCCTATATTTTCCTCTATGACTTTTTTTTTCTTTTAAGATTTTATTTATTATTTTTACAGATAGGGGAAGGGAGAGAGGCAGAGAGGAACAGAGACATCAACGTATGGTTGCCTTTCACCTGCCTCCAGCTATGGGCCTGGCTGGAGACCTGGCTTGCAACCTGGTTATGTGCCCTGGCTGGGAATCGAACCAGCGACCTTTGGGTTGGCAGGTCGGTACCTTATGTAATGTGCCACCAGCCAGGGCTTCTATGACTTTTATGGTGGCATGGCTTATGTTTAAGTCTTTTATCCATCTTGAGTTTATTCTGGTGTTTGGTACAGGTTGGTTGTCTGTTTTCATTTTTTTGCATATTCTTGTCCAATTTTCCCAATACCACTTGTTGAAGAGGCTATTTTCACTCCATTTTATGTTCCTTCCCCCTTTGTTGACAATTAGTTGACCATAGGGACCTGGGCTTATTTCTGGGCTCACTTCTGTTCCATTGATCTATTCCTATGTCAGTACCAGACTGTTTTGATTACAATGGCTTTATAATATAGTTTGATATTTGGTATTGTGATTTGTCCTACTTTGTTCTTTCTCAAGATTACTTTGGCTATTCAGGGTCATTTATGGCTCCATAAAAATTTTTTGAAGTATTTGTTCTGGACCTGTGAAATATCTTTTTGGTGTTTTCATAGGGATTGCATTAAATCTATAAGTTGCTGTGAGTAGTATGGCCATTTTTCATGATGCTGATTCTTCCCATTCTTGAATATGATATATGCTTCCATTTATTTGTATCTTCCTTAAGTTCTTTCTTCAGTGTTCTGTAGTTTTCTGAGTATAAATGTATTTTACCTTCTTGGTTAAGTTTATTCCTAGGCACTTTATTTTTCATGTTGCTATAGTAAATGGGATTTTTTTCTAGTTTCTACCTCTGATGTTTCATTGATGGTGTACAAAAATGCCTTTGATTTTTGGATATTGACATTTTATCCAGCTCTTTTGATAAATTCACTTATTAGGTCAAGTAGTTTTTCTGTGGTGTCAATTGGGTATTTTCAATGTGTACTATCATATCATCTGCAAATAATTACAGTTTTACTTCCTCCTTTCCAATTTGGATACCTTTGATTCCCTTTTCTTGTCTGATTGCTGTGGCTAGAACTTCCAAAACGATGTTCAATAGAAGTGGAGAGAGTGGACACCCTTGTCTTGTTCCTGATCTTAGGGGGAAAGCTTTCAATTTTTTCCCAATGAGTATGATGTTGGTTGCAGGTTTTTCATATATATGGCCTTTATTATGATGAGATACACTCCCTCTATTTCCACTTTGCTAAGCATTTTTATCATAAGTAGGTGCTATACTTTTTCAGCATCTATTGATATGATCAGATGGTTTTTGATTTTTTGGTTTCTTTATGTGATATAATACATTTTTTGATTTTCGAATGCTGTACCATCGTGCATCCCTGGGATGAATCCCAATAGATCATGGTGTATCATCTTTATAATGTATTGCTGGGTCCAGTTTGCCAGGATTTGGTTGAAAATTTTAGCATCTTATGTTCATCTGCATTATTGGCCTGTAGTTTTCTTTCTTTGTTGTGTCTTGCCCAGGTTTTGGGATTAGAATAATACTGGCCTTATTTATTTATTTATTTATTTATTTATTTTTGCATTACATCCATTCCCTTTTTTT
>PVIW01016277.1:0-17117 GCA_004026585.1 Noctilio leporinus | reverse complement strand
AACACGCAAAATAGATACAGGCTCATAGAGAGCAGGCTGACAGCTCAGCTCTGGGGGTGTGGTTTGGGGAGTGGAGGGATGGAGCACCAAAGGAAAAGGACTTGTGGACATGAACAACAGGGTGGGGATTGCAGAGGGTGGAGGAAAGTGGGTGGAAGTAAAAGAGGCTACAAGGGGATATAAATGGTCATAAAAAAAATAGAATAATCAACTTTTTTAAAAGGAAAATACAGTATTTTGTACTTAGTCAAAAGAAAAAGTTGAATTGGTATTCCCACCTCTGCATCAAATTTTATATAAAATCCACTGAACAACATGGAGAGAGAAAAAAATAAGATACTTTAAAAGCTTTAAATCACTGAAAAGAAAAAAAAGTATGTTTATATTACTTTTTTTTCTCACTAGTGCAAAAAAAAGATACATTCTGTTTTGCATTTTAAAAGACTATGATTACCTTAAGGGAATATTTAAAAAATACATGTTATAGCTTAACCTTTTTTAAAAAATTTTTAGAGAGAAGGGCAGGGAGGAAGGAAGAAAGGGAGAGAAGCATCAATGTATGGTTTGCCTTTCACCTGCCTCCAGTTAAGGACCTGGCTGGAGACCTGGCTTGCAACCTGGTTATGTGCCCTGGCTGGAGACTCAAACCAGTGACCTTTGGGTTTGCAGGCTGACGTCTATCCACTAAGCCACACCAGTCAGGGCTATCTTAACCTTTTTAAGCTGTTTTTTCAGAAATATTTATTTTTCAGCCTTGTTTAATTATGTGATAAATTAATTCATTCTAAATCACCTTCTATGATTTTGTTAGTTATTGAAAATATCCAGCTATTAGATAGTCATTCAAGGCAATGTCACAAACATCCAGCTATTTTCAATAAAGACTCAATCATGTGTCTTTATTTTTCTTTCCCTTTGATATGAGGAACCATCAAAGATGAAAATCATTTCTGTGATGGACAAAAGACATTTCATATTGACATCTGGGTTTCGAAGAGAATGCAGAGGATAATGAAAAATAAAAGGAGTGAGAAAAGAATGTAATGCTTTGTAATCTCAAAATCTATTCTTAAAGAGTCTGTAACTGAAATCCACTTCTGAATGATACCATACAACATCGTATCTAATGCTTCACTAGAAAGACAGCTTTTCTCTTCACTAAAGTTTTGTCAATTATATACTATTTCAAAAATACCAGGCAAATGAGAACTTAGTTTGACTAAATCATCTTATGACCTTGCAGGTCAATGGGCCATTGATTCTGTTATTTGAACATATCATGAATGTGTTATGAATTGTTGGGTTTCTGTCAAATGAGGGATAAAAAAATATCAGTAAAGACACTTTTGAAAAAATAACTGATTTTGTGGTGTGTGGGGGATGTTGTTTTGTCTTTTCCTTTTTCACAACTCAGAGAGGTCTTCTTCCTTAGTTTAATCCTACTTTCATTTCCTTTTAGTAACAATCTTAACTTGTTTCAAGTCTTATCCTCAGTTCAATAATTTAAGTAAACAATAAGCTCAAGACAAAAAAATTGATCCCCTAAAGTAGGCCTTCGTCCTCAGGGACTAAATGACAATTTACAATTTATTCAATAGTGCATGATTTTTTTCACAAATTTCATTAGCACACCATTGATTGCTCATTTTTCAGCTCTCAAAACAATTTAACATAGTCTCTTTCATGCAGAGGATAACATATTCATATTATTTGATTTTTGATGAAACCAAATGACCCTTTAAATTTGCAATAGAGTTCTTTAATTTTGTATGAGTTTCTTTACTGCTGTTCATTTAATTTTCTGTTTCCATTAACCATCTGCAAGCATTTGACTCTATGACAATTATTCAGCTGTGCTACATCATGACTGACATATTTTATAAATGAAAAAAAAAAAAAAGAAAAAAGAAAATGGAGGAAGGTTAGAGATCACAAGAGAAAAGAAGAGAAAGCAATCGAACAAAAATGTCATGGCTTGGAATCATCTATTTTGCATTCAGCTGAAACATCTGAATGGTAATTATTGGTCTAACTGTAAATCTAGCCTAATTGCATTTTGTCTTCATTTCTGATAAGCACTTCACAATGACGATGATTACTCCTGCTAAATGCATTCCTTCCATGAATGTTTTCCCACACTGATGGCCAGGGGGCCTTGCAGATAAAAAGACTGCAGACAAAATAGCTCAATTCTGCTACAACTAAATCAGTATTGATTTCTTTTTCCAGGTAGGAGAGGGACCAACTATATATGCCTTTCATCTCTCTGCCTACCCACCACATAGAGGGGTTTGGTCAGTGTATATGAGAATACACTTTAATTAACTGACACAACACAGAGGCCAATCCAAGGGAATTATCACTGATTAACTATGTCACTTGTCTGACAAATAAAGAACAATACATCCTGCCTGTTTCTTTAAAGGCTTCAATTGAAAAGAACCCCACTGTTTTATTTAGTTTTTCTTTGTATCATGGAAACCTTTTGCCATGTTGATTTAAATGTAATTTGTGACTTTTTATACTTATGCTTTTTTTCTTTTTTATTATTGAATACCCAGCAAGCCTTTTTGATGATGACAGAGACAGGCTGTTAACATCTTTTCATAAATCTCTGTATTTCATAGTAGGGCAATTAAGCAAAACATTTTTATTTCTGCTACAAATTTCTATGTGCAAGTGGAAGCAAATGCAATAGAAGGCGATGATGTGGCTTCATTATTGCAGCTCAGCTTTCTAAACTGTGAGTGTTCTGACAAAGTAGTTCTAGAAAAAATGTAGTTCTGGAGTCTTCCTGAGGAAAATATCAGCAATGTAACATCCGGTAAAATTTACATGGGTTGAAAATCACTTTCAACTATTCATCTGGCTTATTTAGACATTTCATTTAAGTTTTTGAAACATGTATGAGCAATACTTGAATCCATCCTTGGCAATGGGACAAGGGAGAAAAACTGTCATAAACTTCTGAACACAGTCTCTGAACAAGTTCATTATAACCCAGAGCTGACAACCTGCCGGTAGAAAGTCACATTCAAAGATGGAGAAAACTAATAGGGAAACAAGAAGTATGGAGATAGCAGTTGTACACTAAAAATGCTTACACTAAGTGAATCTGGCCCTTAAAGTCTGGTATAATACTTGGAATCTTCAGAAATAAATGAATCCTGCTGGAATAGGACTTTCACAAAATATGTATTATCACTGGACAGTTGGTAGTTGCTTTTTCACCTGCCATTCCTCTTTCCCAAGGCAGCCCCTGTTTTGCATATGGTGATGCATCCATCCCTCACACCCATGCTCAGTCTACATGGCCTGAAAATGAGGCTCCATTCTAGCAAGCTGTGTGGAACATGCAATCCAGTGTCATCCTTGAATGGCATTTCCTGGTAACATGAGTCATTTGCAGATGAACAAAAACCTAAACTAGTCCAATCAAAGTGACTCACAAGGTTTTTTCAAAATGCCGTAAGCAAAGGTCTCCCTTCCACTGAAATTAACAAAGGGATATCAATTGTATCTGCACATCTGGACATTATGGACAGCCACGGAAGGAAGTCAGAAAGAAACCAGCAGCTAGTGTCATTATTTGGGTTTGTGCTTATATGAGTTGCTTAAGCCAGTTTGCATTGATTTTTCTGTCACCAAAACAGTTCATCATAGAGGACAAATCTAATTGAGCAAGACTGTAGAGCAGCATGAAGAGTAAACAGACATAGGTAAGAAGATGTTCAAACTTCAGTTTGGGGTAAGCACAGCTTATCACCTTTCAAGGCCCCCTTAAACATTATTCATGAAATGCAAACTTCTCTGACCCAGCTAAAATTTATAACAGGGTCATTAAGTTAATTCATATTGTGTATAACAAACAGTCCCAAACACAGTTTTAGTTTTAATAATTTGGGTATAATATTGCCCAGTCCTGTAAGAAAAACTGTAAGTCTGTCTCCATGTTTGTTTGTTTGTTTGTTTGTTTTGCAACTTCAGCATGGAAACTTATAAAAGGAGGAAGACTCATTTTTTTCTTTCATATTGTTTCATCCCCTTATTAATGTTGGCTTCAGAATTCAGTGGTTAGAGGCAATGAAGTTAGGGTGTACTTTGAGGAAGCAAGGAGGGGAACCCAATTTATTTAGTTGCTATTTAGATAGGATAGAAAAGATGGAGAGGCATTTGAACCAGGAAAGAAAGTGGCTTCAGAACCAGATAGATGGTTAGCATCCCTTTGTTTCATTGGCTGTGACTTTAGGCTAAATTATATTTGTATTTGAGGTTAAGACCTCGCTTTGGGTTACTATAAGAAATATAAGATGAATGTGTATAATGGGCTTACTCATAGTAGCAGTTTAATCAATTATTCAGATTATTCATGAGCATTTATCAGCAGGGGGTTGGGAACAGGAATCCATGCTCCTTTCTACTCATCCAGAGGGTAAGCATATGAAGAATAGTTACTTTGTTCCCACAATGTGAAAAATGTAAAAAGAATTACAATAAAATCCATATATAGATTTATTCTAATTGTCTATCCTTGCTGATAAATATCCTGAAACAGGAGTTAAGTATTTCTGAGAAGGACAAACACTACCTTCCAAATAAGAAACGTCAGCTCTTTATAAGCAGGTAACAATCCAGGCGTACCGAGGGGCACAGTGAATGTGCTTTGCCAACAGTGTTAGCTCCCTGGTTAGCACGTTCACGGATATTAGCCAAATAACCCTGGCAAGAATATCAGAGATGACAATCTATCTTGCTTCTTGCTAAAAAAAAAAAAAAATGTTACTTTTATTGTGTCTCATTTACAAAACACAGGAAAATCTAACTCATCTCAGTAATCACTTCCTTTCTTAAGTAGTTATGCTTGTTTGTGCATGGTTGCATTTGTCTATGACTATGTATTGCATAAATGTAATTTGTAAATTGAACTGCCACATACATTAAGAAACATGTACTTTGCAACTCCAGATATTAATGTAAGGTTCCACAATAAGCATGCTTTAGTGAGTGAAACATCAAAGATTATGCCTATTTGAGAGTAAAAGGTAGGAATTGATATATTCAAATTATATCTGTGTCTAAATGGAGAGACTATCTCCCCCCTACACACACACAAATATTTTTGACATATTACATGAAATATATTTCTGACCAAAAAAATTTGTTACTTTTTTGGAAAAAAAATGAAATTTTGAATTAAGAAGTACGATCAGTATAATACAAATAATACATAAATCTTAGGTTAGTTCTACAGGTAGGAACTAGAGGTTACTCTGAGAATTAGAGTGTATATCAGTTTCCTATGACTACATAACAAATTACCAAAACCTACACAGTATAAAATAACATGTATGTATTGTCTTGCAGTCGTTTGTGGGACTGAAATCAGGTGGAAACTTCACTGGGTCCTTTGCTTGCAATCTCACAAGAACAAAATAAAAATGGTTGCTATGCTGCATTCCTTCCAAACCCAAGTGATTGGGAGAATTTAGTTCCTTGTGGCTACATGACTAAGGTTGGCGACTACTTCAAGCTCTCAGTGTATTTGTCCTCCACACAGGCACTCTCACTTGGTAGCTAACATTTTCAGGGCCAGCAGGAAAACATGGCTAACCTCTATGAAGGCTTCAGTCCTTTTACGGGGCTCCCTGATTAGGTCAAACCCTTCCAGATTAATCGCCTATTTAATTAAGTCAAAGACAAGTGATTAGGGCTTTAATTGAATCTGAAACAATTATTTTGTCATATCATATAGCATAATCACTGGAATTATTAGAATTATATCTCATCATATTCAAGGGTCCTTCCACAGTCAAGGAGTGAGAAATTATACAAGACATGAATACCAGTGTGTGTGAGCCTTGGGGGCCATCTAGAATTGTTTACTACATAATTTATTTGAGAAATAGATAGTAGTTAACTCTTTTCTCCCCCAAATATAGATAACTGGGTGTGGCTAAAAATAATCCATTGAGTCCAAGCATCAAAATGAATCATGAACAATCATGGTTCTTTTTGGTTTTCTTTAATGTATTCTATATTTTTTTCCTCTCTAATGAGAAATTTCAGAGACATTTGCTTCTTGCTTTTAGACTATCATTACTAACACTTAATTATTGTTTATTCATTTGCTCAAAGAAAAGCCTTTAACTATCCAGGCTTCCATCAGATTTTGGCTTTGATTCCATCTAAAATACTCAGAAAAATATTGGCTGTAACTCTGTGATGCTATAGTTTCCATTTCTTTAGCTGTAGTTATCATTTTGCTTTCATTACTACCATTCATGACCTCTATGAAAATGAAGGTTTGATGTCTTCATGATGCAATAAACAAAGTTTATTCTTGAGCCTGAACAGAAACTGGACCATGATGCCTGTGGTATATCACTACACCTCCAGTGATATTAGCAAATTATCTTATGCCCAATATCATATAGAATTAACCTATCTAGGATAAACCAAAGTTTCAGAGAAGGACCTGGAGGCCAACATTTAAAGCTTTTAATTTACTTGATTTTGAGAGTTTGACATCACTCTCCTCAAAGTAAAAGAATTAGGGTACTGATAACCCTCCATCTTTCATCCATCAGACATGGAAAGCAGTTAGAATTGGGAAAAACAGAATGGTACAACATTGATGTAGAGGCAGGTGAATTTTTGAGTAAAACACATGTTCCCTTGTCTCTATCAGAATCAGCAGAAGAGTATATGTAGAAAAGTATTTGTTCTCAGTATTAATTTAGGTACTATTCCAAGTGTACCAAGCAATGTAGGGGTGTGTGCATTAGTATGTACTTGCATATATACATGCATGTTTGCATGTGTATGTAATGACACTTTTTTAATTTAATTTTATTGTTGTTGTATTACATCCATCCCCTTTTTCCTCCCCTCTGTCCCCTTCCCCACCCACCCACTCCCCACCAAAGTCAATCCTACTTATTGTCCATGTCCATGGTTCTTCCATGCTAATTCCTTGACTAAACTGCTCCCCTTCTTTGCTCCCTTTTTCCACCTCCCCTCTTCCCCTCCCCACTGCCCACTGAAGGTCTATTCATTGTATTCATGTATCTGGTTCTGTTTTGCTTGTTTATTTGTTTTGTTCATTATTGTCCTGTAATGGGTGAGATTATATGGCATTTGTCTTTCATTGACTGGCTTATTTCCCTAAGCATAATACTCTCCAGTTCCATCCATGTTGTTGCAAAGGGTAGGAGTTCCTTCTTTCTTTCTGCTATGTAGGATTCCATTGTGTAAATGTGCCAAAGTTTTTTGATCCAACCATCCACTGATGGGCACTTAGGCTGTTTTCAGCATTTGGCTATTGTAAGTAGCCCTGCTATGAACATAGGGGTACATAGGTTCTTATGAACTGGTGTTTTAGGGTTCTTCGGGTATAATCCTAGTAGTAGAATTGCTGGATCAAAAGGCAGTTCCATTTTTAGTTTTTTAAGGAAATTCCATACTATTTTCCATAGTGGCTGCATCAGCCTGCATTCCCCCAAATACGGAACGTTTCATGAATTTACTTGTCATCTTTGCACAGGGGCCAGGCTAATCTCTGAATTGTTCCAATTTTAGCATATGTGCTGCCGAAGTGAGTAATGAAGTGACATTTCAATAAAATAAAATGTATAGTTTTCAGTATTATTTATCAATACACATGTTGTAAATACTTGAAAAAGCTGTGTTTGGCATTTTTCTTGTTCCCAATCTATTGTCTGCCAATTAGAATATCAACAGACATGAAACTATCCTTTCAAAATACACTATCCATTCTGGGAAATGGTTTATTTCATAATATGGGTCTTTGTTTTACTGAAATAATTATTGTTTTCATTTTTTAACATACATTATTAACATATTTTAATAGTTGCAGATCATAAACATGGGCCAAGTGGTCAACCAAACAGACTCAACTCAACCTTTGAGCTTCTTGATCTGATTTAAACAAGTGACTCACATCACCCTTCACATGGGGTCCTTTTACATTATGGTTGATGCACCAGCTTATGTCTTCCATGAACTCCATGCACACCTGTATGAGCTGTTACCTGTGAATCTGTCCTAGCTAGTACCTTTTATCACCAGCATGATAGGCTACAGGTAGCTCTGTCTCTGATAGTGGCATGACAGCTGTTGGATGTTGTAATTCTTAAATAAATATTTGAGAATGGTGCAGAGTTGCCTTTCAGAATTGCTTTTTCAAAACATGAAATTTTAAAAAATTTTTATAATTAAATTTGACCTTGAAATCAGCTACACATAAAAGAAGAAACAGGATTAGAGTGTATATATATACTCACTAAATATCTTATTTCCAAGATAAATCTTATACATGTACTCCTGGAGCCACAGTTGAATGCCAGCTGCGAAAAGCAGCAGGTACTAAACATGAATGATGAGACTTGAGCCTGATGTTATTGTCTAATGGCAAGATTTAGTGCCTGGCTACTTTCCTTGAGTTACTATTCAAGCAATAAAATTTTAGGATCAAAACCCTACTATGTGCTAAATAGGAGTTTTAAAAGCAACAATTACTATTTTGTATTGAACATAGTATTTCAAACATTTTAGAATCTGATCTTTGGGAGTGGCTTGAAGGGGTTGTAAAAATATGGTAGCAACTGATGCTCTCCATAGGTCCATAATCACAATGATTTTAAAAGAAAAGTTATATCAAGACACAACTAAGAAAGAAAACTACAAGCCAATATCTCTGATGAACATAGATGCTAAGATTCTCAGCAATATATGAAAAAGATCATACACCATGATTAAGTGGGTTTCATCCCAGGGATGCAAGGATGGCACAACATTCACAAAAAATAAATGTAATACACCACATCAACAAAATGAAAGACAAAAACCATATGATCATATCAATAGATGCTGAAAAAGCATTTGATAAAGTACAGCAACCATTTATGATAAAAACACTCAGCAAAACGGAAATAGAAGGAACATACCTCAACATAATAAAGGCCATATATGAGAAATCTGAAGACACATCATACTCAACAGGCAAAAATTAGAAGCTTTCCCCCTAAGATCAGAAACAAGACAATGTTTCCCACTTTCTCCACTTCTGTTCAACATCATTTTTGAAGTTCTAGCCATTGCTATCAGAGAAGAAAAAGGAATCAAAGCCATCTAAATTGGAAAGGAGGAAGTAAAACTGTCATTATTTGCAGATGACATGACAGTGTACATACAAAACCTGATAGACCACACCAAAAACCTACTCGACCTAATGAGCAAATTTAGCAAAATAGCTGGATATTTTCAGAAATATTCAGAAATCAAAAGCATTTTTGTATACCAATAATGAAATATCAGAGATAGAAACTAGAAAACAAATCCCATTTACCATAGCAACAAGGAAAATAAAGTATTTAGGAATAAACTTAACCAAGGAAGATACAAATAAATGGAAGCATATACCATGTTCATGGATGGGAAGAATCAACATTATTAAAATGTCCATACTATCCAAAGCAATTTACAGATTCAATGTAATCCCAATTAAAATACCAATGACATACTTCACAGATATAGAAAAAATATTTCAAAAACTTATATGGAGCCAAAAATTACCACAAATAGCCACAGCAATCTTGAGAAAGAAGAACAAGGTAGGAGGAATCACAATAATGGACTTCAAACAATACTACTAGGCTACTGTCATCAAAACAGCCTGGTACTGGCATAAGAATAGACATATAGATCAATGGAAGAGAATAGAGAACCCAGAAATAAACCCAGGACTCTGTGGTCAATTAATATTTGACAAAGGGGAGAGGAACATCAAATGGAGTAAAAACAGTCTCTTCAACAAGTGGTGCTGGGAGAACTGGACAGTGGCATGCAAAAAAATAAAACTAGATCACCAATTTACACCATACACCAGAATGAACTCAGGATAGATAAAGGACTTAAGCAGTGCCACCATGAAGGCCCTGGAGAAAAATATAGGTAGTAAAATTTTAGATATCCTATGCAGAAATATAGTTACTGATACTTCTCCAAGGGCAAAGGAAATAAAAGAACAAATCAACAAATGGGACTATCTCAAACTGAAAAGTTTCTGTTCAGCTAAAGAAAACACTAGCAAAATTCAAAGGGAACCAACTGTATGGGAAAAAATATTTGCCAATAATACCTCAGACAAGGGTTTGATCTCCAAAATACATAAAGAACTTATGTGACTCAACACCAGGGAGACAGATAGCCCAATTAAAAAATGGGCAAAGGACCTGAACAGACAACTCTCTGAGGAGGACATACAAAGGGCCCAAAGGCGTATGAAAGAATGCTCAACATCACTAGCCATCAGAGAGAGATGCAAATTAAAACCACAATAAGATATCACCTCACATCTGTCAGAATGGCCATCATCAACAAATCAACAAACAACAAGTGTTGGTGAGGATGTTCGGGAAAGGGAACCCTAGTGCACTGTTGGTGGGAATGCAGGCTGGTGCAGCCACTGTATGGAAAACAGTATGGAGTTTCCTTAAAAAACTAAAAATGGAACTGCCTTTTGATCCACTACTAGGATTATATCCGAAGAACTCTAAAGCACCAATTCATAAGAACCTATGTACCCCTATGTTCATAGCAGGTCTATTCACAATAGCCAAATGCTGAAAACAGCCTAAGTGCCCATCAGTGGATGGTAGGATCAAAAAATTTGACACATTTACACAATGGAATCCTACATAGCAGAAAGAAAGAAGGAACTCCTACCCTTTGCAACAACATGGATGGAACTGGAAAGTATTATGCTTAGGGAAATAAACCAGTCAATGAAAGACAAATGCCATATAATATCACCCATTACTGGACAATAATGAACAGAACAAACAAACAAGCAAAACAGAACTAGATACATGGATACAATGAATAAACGTTCAGTGGGCAGAGGGGAGGGGAAGAGGGGAGGTGGGAGAAGGAAGCAAAGAAGGGGAGCAGTTTAGTCAAGGAATTAGCATGGAAGAACCATGGACATGGACAATAAGTGGGATTGACTTTGGTGGGGAATGGGCAGGTGAGGGAGGGGACAGAGGGGAGGAAAAAGGGGATGGATGTAATACAATGACAATAAAATTAAATTAAAAAAGAAAATTTAATTTTCAAGATAGTGTAATAGGGATTAAGTACACACATAGAGTTTGAATATTGCTTTTATCCCTTACTTGGTATAATTTTAATAAACTACCTAGTTGAATCTATACACTGTAATTGTGAGGGTACTCTCTGGGATCTATTTGTTTTTTTAGAGATTATATTTATTATTTTTAGAGAGAGAGGGGAAAGGAAAGAGACAGAGAAGGAGAGAAACATCACTGTATGGTTGTCTTTCACCTGCCTCCAACTACACACCTGGCTGGAAACCTGGCTTACAACTTGGTTATGTACCTGGACTGGGGAATTCAACCAGCCACCTTTGAGTTCGCAGGCTGGTGCCTATCTACTGAGACACCAACTAGGGCTCTCTGGGATCTATTTTTATAAGGACATGAAGTCTAGTCAGGAGGGCTCTGTCCTATGACCTAATCACTTCTTCATGGCCCCATCTTCAAAATATCATCATTTTGGGAATTAAGTCTCAATGTGAATTCTGGGGAAATAAATCTTCAGTTTACAGCAATATTCATCCCTTTTATTGACCACTATCACTCCTTAGCATTTATCATCATCTGACACACTACATATTTTGGTATGTTTTTATTGACATTGTCTCTTCCCCTACCAGAATGTAATCTCTATAAAGGAGTGGGTTTTGATTTGTTTTGTGCACTGTTGCCCTGAGAGACCCTAAACAGCACCTGCCACATGGTAAACATTTAGTAAATATTTGCTGAATAAAAAACAAAATATCGCTATTGATAAATAACATATGTATCTTTGTTATTAATTAGTAAAATGTGTTTGAATACATATTCTATATGGGTATGTGTTTACGGTGCTGAACATGAGTTGGCTTTTAGAACATATACCCAAAACCATCAAATTACAGATAGATTGAGATTTTATATTCTTAGAAACTGTTTTAAGTTTAGATTTACTAAAAGCACCTTTTTTCTCCAGAGGCAAAATTGTTGCTAGTCTTATCAAAAGCAGTGTTACAGACTTAAAAAATAATGCATGGTGATGAGATTCAAAAATCCCAGTGTTTGTGTATGCTTGTAAACGAATGTATCAATATATACCCCAAATATTTCTTCTTACATATTTCCCATGTTTTAGGTGTGATCTTAAAATATATCCAATAAAATAAAATATATCCAAACATGAATCACAATATAGTAAGATAAAAATTATTCCTCAGAATAACAGAATGTTTAATGTATGGGAAACAAGCTCCTGGAATTATCATGAATATTATAAATTGTAAATGCTTACTGAGCAAATAATGGCAAGCAAACATGCACATTTTATCTACACACATGTTTGCTTGCCATTTTAATTTATTTGCTTTCAAAAAATTGTTTTCTATTAAACAATTTATCACAAGTAACTATCATCTCAGCTTCCCCCATTCTTTTTATTTTTTATATTTATCTTTCTTCTTCCAATGGCACAGCCAATGTTTTAGATCTGCATTTTACCATTTCTTGACTAGGCCGCTTCAGTGCATTATAACTGTTTTCCCATACAAGATTTGTTTCTCTAAAGTCTATGCCTAATCATATCATTATAAGAAAAATGCTTCAATAGGATCAGAACTTTGGGAGCAGGGAAATATATGTACCCTCACAGTAGAAAGTTAACCGTCTAAATATTTTACAGATAACAGAAATAAGACTGAAAATAACAAGAAAGAAGGTATACAGGTTTGGATCTTAGGACTCAATGAAAGGTGAGATTCTTGGTTTTTCTTTTTGCTGCTTGTATCCTAGAATGAAGAAGCTAGCAACCTGAAAACACCAATAGGTATAGACCAAAAAAGACAATTAAAACTCTACTCTCTCAAAAGAACATACCAGGAAATTGACAGTTGGCAAGACAGAAATCTTTTAGATAGTAACTGCTCTACTCCCCAGAAAAGAATAACTATAGAAAAAATTGCTACCCGACCTCCATCACTAACAGCTGCCTAGGTTTTCATTGGCACCAGGTTGTATTAAGGAGACCAGATGACACATTGACCTTGCTGCTACAGTGTCAAACAAGGCACAATGTGGAACAGGGACTGTTCATACCACCCAACAATACTGAGCCATAACTCACCCATCTCTGTCAGTGACCACATGGGAATGATGAGTTTCCACTCCTATAAAGGTGCCAAAGCTCTTCCTGTCCCTCTATATTGAAATAGTGCCAGAAGTCACCTAATGGAGTCACAACTTTCACCATTGTCTCATCATAAGAAGGTCACCCACACAGAAGCCAAGTAGGAGTCACCCTTCCACCCAATGTCACATAAATGGAAGCCTTATTGGGTAGTCTTGTCACCTCTTCCCTGAGAAACCAGGAAAACAACCTCCCACTAGGTTTCAACAGAACCTGAGTGGAAAAGCTGGATGTACAGTCCTACCTGGCAGTAAATGATTGGTGTTTACTCCTTTCCCCTGTTGCAAAATCAGGAAAAATCTCAATTTGAATGGAAAAAAAAAAAGGTCTTGGGAGATCTAGACAGGTACATGAATAAAAATAATACTAGGCCACCAATTTATACCTTACTAAAATATACTCAAGATGGATAAAAGGCTTAAATATAAGTTGGGACAACATAAAAGTTCTACAGGAAAACATAGGCAGTAAAATTTCAGATATCTCATGTAGAATTAGCTGATATATCTCCTAGGGCAAAGGATATAAAGGAAAGAATAAACAAATACAACTATATCAAATTGAAAAGCTTCTGTATAGCTAAAGAAAATATTATCAAAATGAAAAAAGAAGCAACCATATGGGAAAACATTGGCCAATTATAACTCAGATAAGGGTTTGATTTTCAAAATATATAAAAAACTTGTATGACCCAATACCAGAAGACAAACAATCCAATTAAAAATGGGCAAAGGACCTGAACAGACACTTCTCCAAGGAGGATATATGAAGGGCCTACAGGTATATGAAAGAATATTCAACATCACCAGTCCTCAGAGATACGCAAATCAAAACTACAATGAGATACCACCTGTCGGAATGGCCATCATTAACAAATCAACAAACAACAAGTGCTGGTGAGGATGTGGAGAAAAGGAAACTCTAGTGCACTGTTGCTGGAAATGTAGGCTGGTGCAGCCACTGTGGAAAACAGTATTGTATTTCCTCAAAAAAGTGAAAACTGGAACTGCTTTTTGATCCAATGATTCTACTACTGGGATTATGCCATAAGAATCCTGAAATGTCAATTCAAAAGTGCAACCACTAGGTTCATAGTAGTATTATTTATGATAGTCAACTTCTGGAAATAGCCTAAGTGCCCATCAGTGGATGAATGGATCCAAATAAATAAATAAAAATAAAATTTAAATTAAAAAATTGGTATGTTTACACAATGGAATACTACACAGCAGAAAGAAAGAACTCCTACATTTCAAGACAGCATGGATGGAACTTATGTTAAGGAAATAAGCCAGACGGCAAAAGATAAATACCATATGATCTCACCTGTAGGTGGAACCTAATGAATAAAACAAACAAAATGAGCAAAATAGAATCAGCAGCATGGAAATGAGGGGGGGGGGGCGGGAAATGACAACAACCAGAAGGGAGGGGGAAACACAGAAAAGAAGGGGAAAAGGTCTAGTCAAGGAACAAATATAAAGGACCCATGGACATGGACATTGGGGTAGGGATTGACTGTGGAAGTTGGGGGATGAGCAGAGCAGGGGAGAGCAATGGGGAACAAATTGGGAGAACTCTAATTGAATAACAATAAAATTTTAAAAAGTAATCAACAGATACAAACACTGAAATGACAGAGAATCATCTGAGGAGGATTTTAAATCAGCATCATAAAATGCAGCAACAAGCAATTATTATAAGGAAACCAAATGGAAAGATAAAAATCCCAGCAATGACTTTGAAAACTAAATGGAAAATTTTAAGACTTTAGTTTTAAAGCAGTTTTAGGTTCACAGCATAATTGATAGAAGGGTATATGGATTTCTCATACACACTTGTTTCTACACATGCATAGCATACTTAATTATCAACCTCCCCTACCAGAGTGGTATAATTGATAAACCTTGACACATAATAATCATCCAAAGTCCCTAATTAACAATAGTGCATTTAATCTTGGTGCCATATACTCTACGGGTTTAGACAGCTATATAACAGCATGTACCCATCATTATAGTATTATAAATAGTATTTTCATTGTCTTAAAAATCTTTAGTACCACACCTATTCATCCTCATCCCACAGATACTTAATAATCTCCATAGTTTTGACTTTTCCAGAATGTCATATAGTTGAAATCACACATTATATAGTCTTTTCTGATTAACTTCTTTCACTTAAAAATATTCATTTAAATTTCCTCCATGCCTTTACATGTCTTGACAGTTCATTTCTTTTTAGTACTGAAAAATATTTAGTTTTCCGGAGGTAGTAGAGTTTATTTATCCATTCACTTACTGAAGGACATCTTTGTTGCTTCCAAGTTGAGGCAATTATAGATGAAGTTTCCATACAATTATGTGCAGGTTTTGTGTGAGCATTAATTTTTCAATTCAGCTCCTTTGATAAATACCAAGGAGTGTCATTATTGGGTCACACAGTAGGAGCACATTTAGTTTTATAAGAAACTGCCAAAGTGTCTTACAGGGTGACTGTACCATTTTCCATTCCTACTAATAATAAATAAGAGTTCATTTTACTCCACGTTCTTGACACCTCCTTGCTAGCATTTGATGTTATCAAGGTTCTGGACATTGACCATTCTAGTAAATACATAGAGAATCTTATTGTCCTTTGAATTTGCATTCTTTGATGATGTATAATGTTGAATATCTTTTCATATACCTATTTGTCATCTGTATATATTCTTTGGTGAAGTTCTGTACAGGGTTTTGGTCAAAGATTTGTTTTATTACTGTTAAATTTTAAGAGTTCTTCTTATGATTTAAATAGCAGTCCTTTATTTTATGTATCTTTTGCAAATATGTTCTCCTGTTCTGTAGTTTGTCTTCTCATCCTTTTGTCAAGGTCTTTGGCAGGGAAGTTCTCCACATTAAGTTCTACTCATCAATTATCTCATTTATGGCTTATGCCTTGGGTGTTGTAGCTATAAGCTATTACTCTACTCAAGGTAATCATGCTTCCTTAATATACTTATAGTAATAAGTGTATAGTATATAGTCTGTCCTAAAAGTATTGGTGGTGCAAACTGTTTTAATTATATTGCAGTTTCTTCTGCTGCTCCAACCCCACTATTTTTTACAGCAAGGAGTTATGGGAATTTATCTTCCTGGCCCTAGAACCCTGGGCTGTGTGGTCTGGTCTTTGGCTGGGATCCCTTGTTCTCAAGGCATCCCTTCCAATTTTTAACCACCATAGGTGGATGTGGGACCAACTTGGATGTGGGACTGCTCATTCCATGCCTCTGTGTCTCTCCACATATTCCCACATCTGCAACCCTTCTACCCATCTGTATGAATGTGGTTTCTTTAAATCCTAGTTGTCAGAATTCCACAGATCAATTTTCTGACAATTCTGAGTATTTGTTTTGTAATCTAGCTATAAGTTTTGCTGTAGTTGTCCATGGAGGCAGTGTGTCCACTTTGACTTGGCTATTGTATCTGAAAGCTGGGTTGTGGGTTAGGTCTACGGTTGCAGTTTCAATTCCTGGTCAGAGCAAATGCCTAGGTTGTGGGTTTGGTCCTTGGTTGTACAGGAAGTGGCTAGTTGATGTTACTTTCTCATTTCAATGTTTCTTTTCAAATTTTGGCATCTTTTTATTTTTTTTTTTTTTAAGATTTTATTTCATTATTTTTAGAAAGAGGGGAAGGGAGAGAGGCAGAGAGGGAAAGAGACATCAATGTATGGTTGCATTTCACCTGCCTCCAGCCACAGACCTGACTGGAGACCTGGCTTGCAACCTGGTTATGTGCCCTGGCTGGGGAATCGAACCTGCGACCTTTGGGTTCGCAGGCCGG
>PVIW01016276.1:0-17120 GCA_004026585.1 Noctilio leporinus | reverse complement strand
GGAGACTGAATAACATGCTATTAAGTAAGGAAGGGGTTAGTAATAAGATCAAAGAAGAAATAAAAAATCATCTGCAAACAAATGACAATGAATTCACAACACCCCCCAAACCTATGGGATACAGCAAAGGCAGTCCTCAGGGGGAAATTCATAGCAATGCAGGCCACCTAAAAAGGGTAGAAGAAACTCATACAAACAATCTAACCATAAAACTTCAAGAACAAGAATAGCAACAACAAACAAAGCACAGAGCAAGCAGAAGGAAGGAAATTATCAAGATCGGAGCAGAATTAAATAACTTAGAGAATAAAAGCACAATTCAAAAAGGATCAACAAATTCAGGAGCTGGTACTTTGAAAAGAAAAACAAAATTGACACACCAATAATTTGACTTGTCAAGAGAAAGAGAGGACACAAAATCAGAAATGACAGAGGAGAAGTCACAATTGATATCACAGAAATATAAAGGATTCTAACAAATTACTACATAAAAATACATGACAAGAAATTTGACAACCTGGGTGAAATGGACAAATTTTTGGAAATGTATAACCTACCAAAACTCAATCAAGAAGTAGAAAGCCTGACTAGACCAATAACAACTAATGAAATTGAAGAAGTAATCAAGAATCTTCAAGCACACAAGAGTCCTGGTCCAGATGGCTACACAGCTGAGTTTTACCAAATATTTAGGGAGGAGCTAACTCCCATCCTCCTCCAACTATTCCAAAAAAAAAAAAAAAAAAAAAAAATCCAAGAGGACGGAAGACTCCCAAACTCTTTCTATGAGGCCAGTATTATTTTAATGCCAAAACCAGGTCAAGATCCAACAAAGAAAGAAAACTACAGGCTTAGACGGGAAAATTCTTAACAAAATATTGGCAAACTAAATCCAACAATATGTTTTTTTTAAAATTATACACCATGACCAAGTGGGGTTCATTCCAGGGATGCAAGGATGGTTCAATGTTCGCAAATCAATAAATGTGATAGACAACATAAACAAACTGAATGACAAAAACCATATGATCATATCAATGGATGACAAAAAAATCATTTGATAAAGTACAGCACCCTTTTATGATAAAACCCTCAGCAAGATGAGAATAGAGGGAGCATACCTCAACAAAATAAGGCCATATATGAGAAAACTGAAGCTAACATCATACTCATTAGGCAAAAATTAAAAGCCTTTCCCTTAAGATTGGGAAGAAGTCAAGGGTATCCACTGCCTCCACTTCTATTCAACATAGTCCTGGAAGTTCTAGCCACAGCAATCAGACAAGAAAAAGGGAACAAAGCTATCCAAATTTGAAAGGAGGAAGTAAAACTGTTACTACTTGCAGATGATATGATAGTGTACATAGAAAACCCTATAGATGCCACTTAAAAACTATTCCACCTAATAACTGAATTTGGCAAAATACCTGGATACAAAGTCAATCTCCAGAAATTGAATACATTTTGATACATCAACAATGAAACATCAGAGATAGAAGCTTGACAACAAATCCCATTTACCACAGCAATAAGAATAATAAAATACTTAGGAATAAACTTAACCAAGGATGTAGAGGATTTGTACTCAGAAAACTATTGAACACTGTAGAAAGAAATTAAGGAAAATACAAATAAATGGAAGCACTTACCATGTTCATGGTTGGGAAGAATTAATATTAGTAAAATATCCATGCTACCCAGGCCATCTATAGATCTATAGAGTCAATACAATCCCTATTAAAATACCAACATCATATTTCACAGAAGCAGAACAAACACTTAAAAATTCATATGGAGTCAAAAAATGACCCTGAATAGCTACAACAATCCTGATAAAGAAAAATGAAGTAGGAGGAATCACAATACCAAATATCAAGCTATATTACATAGCCTTATAAACAAAACAGTCTGGTACTGGCACAAGAACAGACAAACATATCAATGGAACAGAATAGAGAGCCCAGAAATAAACCTAGGAATCTACGAGCAACAAATATTCAACAAAGGGGGAAGGAACATAAAACAGAATGTTAAATAGCTTCATCAACAAGTCATGTTGGGAGAAATGGACAGGCACATGCAAAAAAATAAAACTGTACCACCAACTTACACCATAAAACAGAGTAAACTCAAGATGGGTAAAAGACTTTAACAAAAGCATTGCCACCATAAATGCCCTAGAGGAAAACATAAGCAAAAAAAAATTTTGTAGATATCCCACACAGCAAAATTTTCACTCAGATATCTCCCAAGGCAAGAAAATTAAAGGAACAAATAAACAAATGAGACTACATCAAACTAAACAGTTTCTGCTCAAAGAAAATATCGACAAAATCAAAAGGGAATCAAACATATGAGAAAACATACTTGCCAAGGACACCTCAGACAAGAGTTTGATCTCCAAAATATATAAAGAGCTAATACGATTCAACACAAGTGAGACAAACAACCCAATTACAAAAATGGGTAAAGGATGTGTGCAGTTGCTTCTCCAAGAAAGATATACAAAGGGCACGTAGGCATATGAGAAAAAAAAAAAAAAAAGCTCAACATCACTAGACATCAGAAAGATGCAAATTAAAAGAAAAGTATGAGAGGATCAAAGATGGCAACAGAGTAGAGAGCAGTGCTGATGGCATTCTCGAGTACTAGAGCAGCTGGAGGATAGGCTAGGGAGCAGGAGACATCTTCAGGTCCCTAGAAGTTGGAGTGGTTGGCATCTGGAATTGGGGGAGCACAGCCCAGAGGCAGCTGAGATGTGCAGGAGAGCAGCCCATGGGTCCAGAATACAACCAGACAGCCCAAATAAAGGACACACCAAGAAAAACAAGTGGAGAAAATCTGGGAGACTGCAACATTGAACTCCACAAATCTCCTAACACAGAAGGGTGCTCAAATAAGGAAAGGAAGCTAAGCAGATTAATCCAAGGAAAAAATGAAAAACAAAAAGGAAGCAACAACAGATACCCAAAATGGGGAAAAAAAGAATCATCCCATCACCAAAAGGAAAGGAAGAAAGACCACAAAATGAAACAGAGGCATACAAAATATCAGATAAGGAATTCAAAAGAATGATGATAGAGAAGCTCAATGAGCTTAGCCAGCTCAAAGAAAACTATAAACAACTCCAGAGAAGTTACAAGGAACTTACTGAGAGCTACAACAGCATGAAAAAGGACATAGAGACTATCAATAAATGCCAGGAGGAAATGAAAAATACAATTTCTGAATTGAAGAATACAGTAGAAGGAATCAACAGTAAGCTAGACGAAGCAGAGGACCAGATCAGCAAGTTGGAGGATAATGTAGACAAATACTCCAAGACAGTACAAGAGAATAAAAAAAGGCTGAAGAAGATTGAAGAGGCTTTAAAAGAGCTGCACAACAACAAGAAACATAACAACATATGTATCATAAGGATACCAGAAGGAGAAGAGAAACAAGAAATGGAAAACTTGTTCGAAAAAGTAATGATAGAAAATTTCCCTAACATGATGAGTGCAAACATTAATCAAGTTCAGGAAACAGAGAGGGTCCCAATGAAGATCAACCCATCAGAACAACACCAAGGCACATTATTATTAAAATGGATAATTTCAAAGACAAAGAGAGTATCCTAAAAGCATCAAGAGAGAAATGACAAAAAATGTATAAGGGGGCTCCAATAAGGCTATCAAATGATTATTCAACAGAAACAATTAAAGCCAGAAAAGAATGGCAAAAAGTATTCAAGTAATGATAAAAAAAAAAAAGGCCTGCAACCAAGAATACGCTACCCAGCAAGGCTCTCATTCAAGCAAGAAGGAAAAATAAGGAATTTCTCAGGCAAAAAAATAAAATAAAATAAAAAGACTAAAAGAATACATCTCTATCAAACCAGCATTGCAAGAAATGCTAAAGAGTCTGCTTTAAAAATAAATAAATAAATAAATAAAACAAAGAAACAGAGAAAGCCAAAGAGGAATACAGATGTAAAGTGACAAAATCAAAATGAATAAGTTTCAATCAATAATAACCTTAAATGTAAATGGATTAAATGCACCAATCAAAAGAAATAGGGTAGCTGAATGCATAAGACAACATGACCCACATATATGCTGTCTTCAAGAGACCCACCTCAGAACAAAAGATCGACACAGATTGAGAGTGAAGGGATGGAAAAATATATATCAAGCAAATGGATACCAAAAACAGCTGGAGTAGAAATACTTATTTCAGATAAAATAGATTTTACAATGAAGGCCATAAAAAGGGACAAAGATGGACATTTCATAATACTTAAGGGAACAATCCATCAAAAAGAAATAACACTGGTAAACATATACGCACCCAACATAGGAGTGCCAAAATATATAGGAAAAATCTTGGAAGACTTTAAGAAAGATATAGACAGCAACACGCTAATAGTAGGGGATTTTAATACTTCACTATCATCAATGGACAGATCTTCCAAACAAAAAAACCCCCGAGATGTTGTGGCATTAAACAACACTCTAGAGAAAATGGACCTAACTGATATATACAGTCCTTTACCCCAAAGAAGCACACTACGCATTCTTTTCAAATGCACATGGATCATTCTCTCTGATAGACCACATGGTAGGTCACAAGACAAGCCTCCACAAATACAGGAAAATTGAAATCATACAAAATATCTTCTCAGATCACAATGGCTTGAAACTAGAAACCAATCTCAAGGGAAAAACCCCAAAATTCTCTAACTCATGGAGACTGAATAACATGTTTTTAAGGAATGAATGGGTTAACAATGAGATCAAAGATGAAGTCAAAAAGTTCCTGGAAACAAAAGACAATGAAAACACAACAGCCCAAAACCTATGGAATACAGCAAAGGCAGTTCTCAGGGAAAAATTTATAGTAATACAGGCCTTCCTAAAAAGGTCACAAGAATTTTATTAAAAATGTCCTAACCATAAAGCTGCAAGAACTAGAGGGGGAAACAACAAACAAAGCACAGAGCAAGTAGAAGGAAGGAAATCATCAAGATCAGAGCAGAACTAAATAACTCAGACATTCAAATTACAAATTGAAGAATCAACAAATCCAGGGGCTGGTTCTTTGAAAAATATAAATAAGACTGACAAGCCTTTAACCAGGCTCATCAAAAAAATAGATAGAGAGGAAACAAATAAACACAATCAGAATTGACAGAGGAGAAATCACAACTGATACCTCAGGAATACAAAAGATTGGAAGAAATTACTACAAACTATATGACAAAAAATATGACTACCTGGATGAAATGGACACATTTCTGGAAAGGTATAATCTACCAAAACTGAACCCAGAAGAAGCAGAAAGCCTGAATAGGCCAATAACAACTAGTGACATTAAAGAAGTCATCCAAAATCTCCCAAAGCACAAAAGCCCTGGACCAGATGGCTACACAGGAGAATTTTACCAAACATTTAAAGAAGAACTAACTCCTATCCTTCTCAACCTATACCAAAAAACACAGGAGGAGGGAAGACTCCCAAACTCTTTCTATGAGGCCAATATTATTCTAATCCCAAAACCTAGTCAAGAAACAACTAAGAAAGAAAGCTACAGGCCAATATCTCTGATGATCATAGATGCTGAAATTCTCAACAAAATATTGGCTAACCGGATTCAGCAGGATATTACAAAGATCATACACCATGATCAAGTGGGCTTCATCCCAGGGATGCAAGGATGGTACAACATTCGTAAGTCAATAAATTTAATACACTACATCAACAAACTGAAAGATAAAAACCATATGATCATATCAATAGATGCTAAAAAAGCATTTCATTAAGTACAGCAACCATTTATGATACAAACCCTCAGCAAAATGGGAATAAACGGAGCATACCTCAACATCATAAAGGCCATCTATGAGAAACCTAAAGGCAACATCATACTTAACAGACAAAAACTGAAAGCTTTCTCTCTAAGATCAGAAACGAGACAAGGCTGTCCATTTTCTCCATTTCTATTCAACATTGTCTTGGAAGTTCTAGCTATAACCATCAGAGAAGAAAAATGAATCAAAGGTATCCAAATTGGAAAAGAGGAAGTCAAATTGTCATTATTTGCAGATGATATGATAGTGTACATAAAAAACCTGATAAGCTCCACCAAAAACTTACTTGACCTAATAAGCAAATTTAGCAAAATAGCTGTGTATAATGTCAATATCCAGATACCAAAAGCATTTATGTATACTAATAATGAAACAACAGGAATAGAAGTGAAAAAACAAATCCTATTTACCATAGCAACAAGAAAAATAAAGTACTTAGGAATCAACTTAACTAAGGAGGTAAAAGACCTGTACTCAGAAAACTACAGAACTTTGAAGAAGGAAATCAAGGAAGATAGAAATAAATGGAAGCATATACCATGTTCATGGATGGGAAGAATTAATATCATTAAAATGTCCATACTACCCAAAGCAATCTATATATTCAATGCAATCCCAATTAAAATACCAATGATGGACTTCACAGAAATAGAAAAAATGCTTTAAAAATTTATATGGAGCCCATGAATAACCACCCCAATCTTGAGAAAGAAGAACAAAGTAGGAGGAATCACAATACCGGACTTCAAACAATACTACAAGGCTAATGTCATCAAAACTATTAGGTACTGGCATAAGAATAGACATATAGATCAATGGAACAGAATAGAGAGCCCAGAAATTAACCCAGGACTCTATGGTCAACTAATAGTTGACAAAGGGGGAAGGAACATCCAATGGAGTAAAAACAGTCCCTTCAACAAATGGTTTTGGGAGAACTAGACAGCAACATGCAAAAAGATAAAACTAGACCACCAATTAACACCATACACCAGAATAAACTCAAGATGGATAAAGGATTTAAATGTAAACAGTGCAACCATAAAGGTCCTGGAGAAAAATATAGGCAGTAAACTTTTGGATATCCTATGCAGAAATATGTTTACTGACAATTCTCCAAGGGCAAAGGAAATAAAAGAACAAATCAACAAATGGGACTATATCAAATTGAACAGTTTCTGTTCAGCTAAAGAAAATATCAGCAAAATTCAAAGGGAACCAACTGTATGGGAAAACATAATTGCCAATAATACCTCAGACAAGGGTTTGATCTCCAAAATATATGAAGAGCCAATATGATTCAACACCAGGGAGAGAGACAGCCCAATCAAAAAATGGGTAAAGGACCTGAACAGACAACTCACTGAGGAAGGCATACAAAGGGCCCAGAGGCATATGAAAGAATGCTCAACACCACTACTCACCAGAGAGATGCAAATTAAAACCACAATAAGATACCACCTCACACCTGTCAGAATGGCAATCACTAAGAAATCAATGAACAACAAGTATTGGGAAGGATGTGAGCAAAGGGAACCCTATTGAGCTGTTGGTGGGAAAGTAGGCTGTTACAGCCACTGTGCAAAACAGTATGGGGTTTCCTTACTAAAAACGAAAAATGGAACTGCCTTTTGATCCAGCAATTCCACACTTGGACTATACCCAAAGAGTCCTGAAACACCAATTCATAAGAACCTATGTACACCTATGTTCATAGCAGCACTATTTACAATAGCCAAGTGCTGGAATCAGCCTAAGTGTCCATCAGTGGATGATTGGATCAAAAAACTTTGGTACATTTACACAATGGAATACTACATAGCAGAAAGAAAGAAGTAACTCCTTCCTTTTGCAACAACATGGATGGAACTGGAGAGGATTATGCTTAGTGAAATAAGCCAGTCAGTGAAGAACAAATACCATATGATCTCACCCATTGCAGGACAATAATGAACAAAACTAACAACAAGCAAAACAGAACTAAATATATGTATACAATGAATAGGCCTTCAGTGGTCAGCTAGAAGAGGGTTGGGTTTAGGTGGGTGGCAGAGGCAAAGAAGGGGAGCAGTTTAGATAAGAACCTAATATAAAGGAACCATGGACATGGACAACAGGTAGGATTGACTTTGCGGGGAATGGGTGGGTGGGGAGGGGGACAGAGGGGAGCAAAAATGGGATGAATGTAATACAACAACAATAAACTTTAAAAAAAGAAAAATAAAAATGTGGAAAAAAAAAAAAAACACAGTATGATACCACCTCACCCTTGTCAGAATGGCCATCATCAAATCAATAAACAAAAAGTGTTAGCAAGGATGTGGGGAAAAGCAAACCTTGGTACAGTGTTTGTGGGAATACAGGCTGGTGCAGCCACTATGGAAAACAGTATGGATTTTCCTTTAAAAACTAAAAATGGAACTGCCTTTTCACCCAGTAATTTAACTCTTAGGACTATACCTGAAGAACCCTGAAACACCAATTCATAAGAACCTATGTACCCTTATGTTCATAACAGCACTATTCACAATAGCCAATTCCTGGAAACAACCTAAATGCCCTTCAGTGGATGAATAGATCAAATAACTTTGGTACATTTATACAATGGTGTTCTATGCAGCAGAAAGAAAAAGAGAACTCCTACCATTTGTGATCACATGGATGGAATTAGAGACTACCATGTTTAGTGAGATAAACCAGGCAGTGAAAAATAAATACTACCTGTTCTTAATACAAATTTATGAACAAAGAAGCAAGCAAACAAAACAGAACCAGAGATATGAATATAAAGAACACACTTTCAGCGTTTTGAGGGGAGGGAGAGAAGGAGGCAAGGAAAGGAAACAGTGTAGTCAACAAACTAGCATCAATGACCCATGGACACAAGCAACATATGGGATTGACTGTAGTGGTGGGGTAAGGAGGGTGGGGAAGGGGGAGTGGAGGGGGAAAAATAAGATGAATGTAATATAACAATAATATATATATATATATATATGACTTAAATTCACAACCCAAAAACAGTTAGAGGAGGAATGGGGCTTAAATGTTTTTTATATCAAATATCAGATCTGAAATAAATTATAATTACAAACAAGAAAAAAAAAGAATATGTAATACATGTTCTTACATGTATGTATTTACATGAGGTAAATGCCAAGAAAAAAATAATAAAGGTACTTATTTGGCAATAAAAAAGGAAGACCTACATTTAAGCTAAAATTGAATGACATCATTACACCAGCTGTGTGATTATAAGGACAGGGTTGTATTACACAAAATTAAGAACATATGCAATTATCTGAGTAAGATGAGAGCCTGGTGAATTCTAGAGTCTGACTACATACCCTAGTGGGCAGAAAAACAAGTACAAATGGTAAAGTATTAAGTGGGGAAGTGAGCAAGGAAAAAGCAAGCACACACAAGTTGGTCATCTAACACAGCAACATAATGTAAGAAAATTTCTCTGGTCAACATCCAAAGACAGTGGTGCTTTGGATATTTAACCTCGTCTCTCTTGGTCCCTTTGAGTTATTTCCCAAGTAAGAAAATCAGGAATGATTTGAAATATTTGTATTTCTGATTTTCTAGAAACATTTATGCATGAAAAGGACAATATGGACAATAAGCATTTTTCCTTTTCATTGAGTTTTTACCTTTTGTTTAACATTTATCTAACTTAGTAATTAAGAAACATTTTTGTCAATTTATAATAAGGAATAATGTGTTGAAAAGCCAGTGCTGTCTAACAATTTGTCAGGTAAGAATTTACTCTGTTATGGGATTAAACATGAAATGGCATCTTTATTTATTTTTTAATTTAATTTTATTGTTGTTGTATTACATCATCCCCTTTTTCCTCCCCTCTGTCCACTTTCCCACCCACTCACTAACCCCCAAAGTCAATCCCACTTGTCCATATCCATGGTTCTTCCATAATACTTCCTTAACTAAACTGCTCCCCTTCTTTGCCTCCAACTCCCACATCCCCAATCCGCACCCTCTCTACCCACTGAAGGTCTAGTCATTGTATTGATATATCTGGTTTTGTTTTGCTTGTTTGTTTGCTTTGTTCATTATTGTCCTGTGATGGGTGAGATCATATGGTATTTGTCTTTCACTGAGTATGATCCTTTCCAGTTCCATCCATGTTGTTGCAAAGGGTAGGAGTGCCTGCTTTACTTCTGCTGTGTAGTATTCCATTGTGCAAATGTACCAAAGTTTTTGGATCCTATCATCCACTGATGGGCACTTAAGTTTTTTCTAACACTTGGCTATTGTAAATAGTGCTGCTGTGAAAATAGGGGTACATAGGTTCTTCTGAATTGGTGTTTCAGGGTTCTTCAGGTACAGTTCTAGTAGTTGAATTGTTGGATCAAAAGGCAGTTCCATTTTTAGTTTTTTAAGAAAATTCCATACTGTTTTTCATAATGGCTGCACCACCCTGCATTCTCACAAACGTACACCTGTGTTCCCTTTTCCCCACATCCTTGCCAACACTTGTTGTTTATTGATTTGATGATGATGGCCATTCTGACAGGGATGAGATGGTATCATACTGTGGTTTTAATTTGCATCTCTCTGATGGCTAGTGGTGCTGAGCATTCATTCATATACCTTTGGGCCCTTTGTATGCCTTCCTCAGAGAATTGTCTGTTCAGGTCCTTTGCCCATTTTTTGATTGGGCTGTCTCTTCCCCTGGTGTTGAATCATATTAGCTCTTCATATATTTTGAAGATCAAACCCTTATCTGAGGTATCATTGGCAAATATGTTTTCCCATACAGTTGGTTCCCTTTGAATTTTGCTGGTGTTTTCTGTAGCTGAAAATAAACTTTTTAATTTGATATAGTCCCATTTGTTGATTTGTTCTTTTATTTCCTTTGCCCTTGGAGAATTGTCAATAAACATATTTCTGCGTAGGATATCCAAAAGTTTACTGCCTGTATTTTTTTCTCCAGGGCCTTTATGGTGACACTGTTTATGTTTAAGTCCTTTATCCATCTTGAGTTTATTTTGGTGTATGGTGTAAGCTGGTGGTCTAGTTTTATTTTTCTGCAGTTTGCTGTCCAGTTCTCCCAACACCACTTGTTGAAGAGACTGTTTTTACTCCATTTTATGTTCCTTCCCCTTTTTTCAAATACTAATTGACCATAGAGTCTTGGGTTTATTTCTGGGCTCTCTACTCTGTTCCATTGATCTATATGTCTATTCTTATGCCAGTACCAGACTCTTTTGATGACAGTAGCCTTAAAGTATAGTTTCATGTCCTGTATTGTGATTCCTCTTACCTTGTTCTTCTTTCTCAAGATTGCTGTGGCACTCTGGGACAAGGTGGCACTATGTCCAAGGCACAGGGTTCAGGAGCATGTAAAGGCACAAGTTCTGGGGAGAGCATAGCAGTGCCTGTCCAGTGGTATGTGTAGGCCACTGTACATAGTGGCCAGTTGTACATAGGTATTTTGGGTCCAGTGGCTGGGTAGTGGCACTGGGTCCTGAGGGTACATAGTGATGCTGAATGGGGGTTGTACACATAGAGTGGTAAGGTAGGGACTACAATAGCTCTGACAACTTGGGCTCTTGGGGGCTCCAGAGACTCTGGTTCTCATTGGTGAAGTCTGTGAGAGTCCTTAGCAGTAGAGGGGCTACTGAAATTCTCTTGATCTTTGTACCTTCCATATGCCTGCATTGGCAGAGGAGAACTCAAGACGGAAGACATATGTGTTATCATTGTGCTGTGCTAGCCTGGGGATGAGGTGATGCAGATCTGAAAGAACCAAGATGGTGGAGGAGTAAATGGAGATACAGCAATCTTCCAACACCAAGATTGAATTACAACTTAATTGGGGAGAAATCATCTGGAATAACCAACAGAACACCAACTGGATAGAAGTCTTATTACCACAGACAAAACAGAAGAGCTGATTCATCACAACGTGACCTGTAGGAAGTGCTGAGATGGGAGAGGCTGACAGGGCTCTGATAGGCAGCAGCTGATGGGACAGGGAAATATCTTAGCAGCCAGGCGTTCCACCTGAGAAGATTAGGATCTAAACTTTCAAGGGGCTTCCCAGCCCATAGCAACAAAGCTGAGAGTAAAGCAGCACCCAGCTGTGATAAGCAAAAAGTTGCCAGCTTGACAGAGAGACCAAATTCTTTTCTTGTCTTTCTTTCTTTTTCTTTTTCTTTTTTTTTTTTTTTGCTCTTTAAATTTGTTTATTGAGAGAAGTACTTCACAAAGCCTCTATTGTTTAGTGTTTAATTAATTAATTAACTTACTAAAATAGGGGACCTAGCCTATAGCCATCCCACCCTGAATGTGCCCAATCTCATCTAAAATAGGGGACCCATTTTGGAGAGGCTCTAACACTCCTATAGTACTATGCTTGTTCATGGTTTAATAAGCATTCTTTAGCTCTCAAAAATAAATATCTTTGACTCATTTTCCAACTCAAATAATATTTTTTCTGACCTAATCTTAGTTTCAAACTTTATTCCCAGGCTTCTTTGGCTTAATTAGCTGCAAAGAATGATTTGTGTTTAAGCAAAAAAACTGAAAAGAGCTGCAGTGTCTAAGGGGTTAGAGCTTATAAATATTAGAGACCTAGATTTTATCATATCCATAAACAAAATTGGAAAAAGCAGTCATAATATAAAATAGCAGCTCCCAGTAACTTCTTCAAGTTTATCTTCTTCAGAAGTTGACTAAAATTCAGTTTGCTTCATTCTTGGAAGCCTCACCAAAATTCTCCACAAGATTTAGGACTTCATCATCATCCTCCTCTCCTGTAGCAGGTGGTGCTTTTCCATCCACACATGGTCTGAGCAGAGCCTCAGCCATTCTCCTTAAACCAGTCAGGCTGTCCAAACCACGCTGGTTTAAGATGCCGGGGAGCATTTCTGTCATCTACTTTGTCTCAGCATGGCCTGTGATGGTGAAAGTGCTTGCTGTCAGAGATGCCTGAACTCTGGGGTTGTTAAAGTAGATCACTGTTTCTTGGTTTGTGAACATCTTTACCTCTTCAATACCAGAGATCTTGTTTACCCCTAACTTCTTTAAGGAGGACTGAAATTTTTTATCATCTGCTATAGCTGTTTTGTGAACCACCTTCTTCTACGAGAAGTGCCTTTCCCACCAATGTGCACTTGTGCCTGCAGTTTGGCAAGTTGAGAGACCAAATTCTTAAAGGGACAACACACAAAAATACAGACGCACCCACCTGCCCTGGGCTCCAGCAGAGAAAGGGCAGAGTGTACTAGAGACTTTAGAGGGAGAGCTTGGGGAAAATGTGGGTCAGTGGTTTTAGGGGGAGAGCTGAGGGAACAGCCCATGAGTCCAGTGCTGACCCATCCCCCATACAGCCAGCAGACCACTCTTCTCCAAAGGGCAGAAGCCTGAGGGGAAGCCACAGTCCCACCCATAGGAATTAATCTGACTCACCCAACAATGTCTAAACCTGACCTTAGATCAAACATTGATTGGATTAACAACTAAATTCATCTGCCCCACCCAGAGGTGCCTAAAAATGATCACTGATCACAGACTGATTGGATTAACACCTAAAGGAGACAAAGACAGTGGATCTCTGGTAGTCTTCAACCGGCTGACTAGGCCCAGACTGGGACACTGGCTGACATCACCAAGCACAGATCCAAGAAGTGAAAAAAAAGTGCATCTCTACACCACAGAAGGTCACACCACTAAGACAGTGTATCAGATGAGACCAATCTAAGAAGCAGAAACAAACAAGAGCCACCTAAATTGGGGAGACAAAGAAATAAACCCTCCACAAATGGAAAGGAGGAATCACCAGGAAGAGTGCAAAATGAAATAGAAGCAAGCATACTCTCAGACATGGAATTCAAAATAATGATGATAGAGAAGCTCAATGAGCTCAGTGAGTTCAAAGAAAACTACAAACAACTCCAGGGGAACTACAAAGAACTCCAGGGAAGCTACAAGGAACTTAGTGAGAACTACACAAGCATAAAAAGGACACAGACACCATCAATAAGCGCCAGGGGGAAATGAAGAATACCATTTCTGAATTGAAGAACACAGTAGAAGGTATCAAAAGCAGGAAAGAGAAAGCAGAGGATCAGATCATTAAGCAGGAAATCAATGTAAAAAAAAAATTCCCAGGCAGTGCAACAAAATGAAAAAAGACTAAAAAAGAACGAAGAGATTTTGTTTGTTTGTTTGTTTGTTTAATATTTGTTATTTTTAGAGAGAGGGGAAGGGAGAGAGGCAAAGAGGGAGAGAAACATCAATGCATGGTTGCCTTTCACCTGCCTCAAGCTACAGACCTGGCTGGAGACCTGGCTTGCAGCCTGGTTATGTGCCCTGGCTGGGAATTGAACCACCAATCTTTGGATTCACAGGCTGGCACCTTATCCACTGTGCTACTAGCCAGGGCCTAAGAATAAAGAGGTTTTAAGAGAGGTGAAAGACAATATGAAATATAATAACATCCCTATCATAAGGATACCAGAAGGAGAAGAGGAGGAGCAAGGGAGAAAAAACCTCTTTGAAAAAGTAATGACAGAAAACTGCCCTAATTTGAAGAGAATAAAGGTCATGCAAACTCAGGAAGCACCGAAGGTCCCAAGGAACATGGACCCAAACAGTCCCACTTCAAGACACATCATAATAAAAATGGAAAATTTCAAAGACAAGGAGAGAATCCTAAAATCAGTAAGAAAGAAACAGCTAATAACATACAAGGGGCTCCCATAAGGTTATCAGCTAATTTCACAACAAAAACACAGCAAGCCAGAAGGGAATGGTAAAATGTATTTCAAGCAATGAAAAACAAAGGCCTGCAACCAAGAATACTCTACCCAGCAAGGCTGTCATTCAAAATGGAAGGTGAAATATGGAATTTCCCAGACAAAAGAAATGTAAAAGAATACATCTCCACTAAACCAGCATTACAAGAGATGCTAAAGGGTCTGCCTTAAGAAGGTGAAGAATCAGAGATAGACAGGAACACAGGTACAAAGATAAATGGATTAAATGCACCAATCAAAAGACATAGGACAGCTTAATGTATAAGAACCAACTTTAACTTATGAATGCTTTAAAGTGATCTTGTTATAAATAGATTTTACTTAATAAGCTACAATCTTGTATCTGCATTACTGCAGGTGAAGTTTTCTTGATTGGAATCATTTCACAATATGGGAAAATCAGGTTACTTGCAATAACTCAGAAATATTGAATGTAGTTAAGGAAGAAGAAAAAAGTAAGAAAAGGTGTAATATATATATATATATTACATAGAAGACATGCTATCTTTTTTATTCACTGTTATAAAATGCGTGCTTATTTGTGGGTATGTAATATATAGATTTTGTTAGCAATTTATGATTTAAATAGCAACCAACTGGTCATGGGTGTGTGGTGAAATCAGTCAATCTTTAGGTAAGAAAGATGCTGAGAATGAAGACCAATTTGGATGGAAGTTACAAACTACTAAACTATATGATTCATGTACATAGACAATGTATATTCTCATATTAGAATATAAATTAAATGAAATTCTTTTCACCAAAATTGTAGAACTATACATTTCCAATTATGAAGGCCACCAAACTGGAGCTGCTTGGGACAAGGAATGAATGCTATAGTAAACTATTATTGAAATGTGAACATACCTAATCTCTATCTCTACAGACTGTTAAATAGTTTATGGGTTAGTTTAGGACCACATACGAAGTCAACCACAAGGTCAAAATGTAGCTATAATACTCTTCCACAAAATTATTTAAATCTTAGGGATTTTTATTTTTTACCTCAACTTAGTGGACATAACAATTTCTACTCTGGTGACCAGCTGAGCACCGCAATTTCCATTATTTCTGAAGGTTTCAATTTGTAAAACACATCTAGAGGAAAAACAGAAGGTATTGAAAAAAGTAAGACCTGTGCACAGACTAAATAAATAAATAGATAGATAGATCTACTATTTAAGATGGAAAACTCCAAAAAGAATAAGTTGTAGTTCCAGTAGCTTAAAATAAAATTGAGTTGTTTATTGGAGCGGGGAGGATCTGACTCAAAAACTAAATTCAGATTCTCCAAGATGGCGACAGAGTAGAGAGCAGTGCTGATGGTGTTCTCGAGTACCAAAGCAGCTAGAGGACAGGATAAGGAGCATGAGACGGCTTCAGGACCCTAGGGATTGGAACGGGCTGCATCTGGACACAGGGGAACAGAGCCCAGAGGCAGAGGAGGCCAGCAGGACAGTAGGTGAGGCGCTGCTGACCGACCGGCCGGCGGGCCAAGGTCGGCTCTGGGCAGGGGCGGCTCTGCCCAGAGGGGCGCGTTTGACTGGGGCCAGCTCCGGGCTCGCTGGTGACTGGAAGTCTCAACGGAGAAGTGCGGGCAGCGAGGGCAAACGCCGTGGGGAACCCGGAATTGAACTCTTGAAGGGGAGGGACTATGTGAGAGACTCACTCCGGCAACGGGGAGAGGAGGCTCCGCGCGAGGCTAGAGGCGGAGGAGAAGAATCCTGTGGGAAGCCGGAGCCGGGGACCGGGAAGTGCACCAGCGGGGCGGCGAGAGGGTTGAAAATGGAGCTGCTGGGCCACCAGGGAAACAGCAGCTAGAAGCCCCTGCGAGAGGGGAGGCCCAGCCCTGCGCAGCCACACAGGCCCCCAGGCTCTGCGGGAAAATCCAGACAGCGAGCCGGAGAGCCAGCAAGCCGGAACTAGTGGCGGAAGACCCTCCATTGCCAGAGACAAAGGCCGCACCGCCCACGCCTGGGAGGGGCTCATCACAGAGGCCCCGTGAAGGACTCAGAGGAGAGCTGATTGGCTTGGGGGCATGGTGCTCGCCCCCGAAGGGCGGGACAGTGTAGGCGGACCCCGGACAGTGTTGACTGACAGGTCCGGCCTCCTCCTGGAACTGCGGAGGCGGGACCAGTCATTACAGGGACCAGCGAAATTGCGGGCTGCCCTGCAGGAGTGCTGGGGGCGCGTCCTGGGCCGGAACCTCCGCCAGGAGTGGGAGGGGGCTGCCTGCCGGCTCCAGAACATCTGCAGCCCTAAAACCCAGCCAGGCTGCTGAAGACCCAGCCTACCTGGGGGCGGACACTCAGAATCAGCCCTACTGCAACAATCAGAGGCCCTGCCACGCACCAAGACCCGGCTAGAATATAGACTATAGACTGTAAAGTCCTGACCAAGAAAAAGAGGCAGCATCAGGAAAGGGATTGCTGCCAATCTCAAGCACCTGAATTATACCGAGAGCAATATGAACTATTAAGCCC
>PVIW01016275.1:0-17124 GCA_004026585.1 Noctilio leporinus | reverse complement strand
GACTTTGGGGGGAAAGGGTGGGTGGGGAGGGGGACAGAGGGGAGAAAAAAAGGGATGGATGTAATACAACAACAATAAAATTAAAAGAAAAAGAAAAAAGAAAAAAGAAAAATAATCACCCCCTTTAGAAGTTGAGGGCCCCAAGGGAATTGAGGTGGGGGAGGGTCAAACATGCTGCATGGGTGGGGAGAGACTTGGTGACAGATTGGGGCACATCCAGGCAGGGCAGGGTGACTATTGTTCCCCTCTTGTTGTCACAAAGAAGCAGCCATCCTGGTGGGAATTCTGGCATTTCTCGTGAACCAGGGTTTCTGCTAGGCTCCGTCACCAGCGAGGATGCCCAGGGTGCCACATTGCCTAGTGAGCTTTCCCCGCCCCTCTTCTTTTGGTCTGTGGAGTAAATGTCACTAGAAGGAGAAGCCATCCATGGCTGATGAGCCAGCAGCAGGCATGGGTCACCAGCATCTGCAACCTGCAAGAAGGAAGGTGGGACCAGGTAGTTGCAGTATAGGTGAAACACAGGAGGGGAGGGGAGGGCAAGAGTGGGCAGCCTGTGCCCCTCCCTGCTGTGGAAGAACAGCTCCACCTAGATAGTGACCCCAAATGACATGTGGATGAAGCTAGTTTACTCACCTAGACTGACATTACCTGAGGTTCTGAAATCCGGTTAGTTACTAGCTTTCAATTCTTCTCTGGATCCTAGGGCATCCGAGGAGAGAGTGGGTGCAGTTCCACAAAGCAAAGTCATTATCATTACCGAGAAGGATAAAACCTCTCCGTATTTGTTCTTAGTGAGCTGAGAATCTTGTACCCTGAGAATTCTTGAAGAGTTGGTTCAAGAACCGCTGTTGGACCGTAACTATGGGATAATCAATCAATATTTCTGGATTCTAAGAATAACACAAAGAAAGGTGCTATAGTTATGTTAACACTAAAAACACTAGATCTGAAGGCAGAAAGCATTGCTAGACAGAAAGAGGGTCACTTTATCATGATAAAATTAAATTTGTTACTTCAGAAAGAAATAACAACACTTGTGTGCACTTCATTACAGAGCCTTTAACACACACACGTGCACATACACACACACACACACACACACATGCACACACAAATAAATAAATAAAACAATTAGGAGAAATAGATAAATCTACCTTCCCAGTCAGATATTTAACATACTCTTCAAATAGTGAAGATCAAAAGATGGTAAATCAATAAAAACATGAAGATTTCAAAAATACTACTAAAATGTTATAATATAACATACTATAAACACTTGTGTCCAAAAATTGGAGAATATATGTTTTTATAAGAACACATGGAACATGTACAAAAAGTGAAATGAGAAAGCCCTAAAGTCCATTTTGACAAATTTCAATGATCACTTTTTTTACCACAATAAAATTAAATTAGAAATCAATAAGAAAAACTAAAAATTAATATGTTTAAAAATTTTTAAAAACACATTTTTATATACCTCATGGGTCAAAGAAAAAAGTACAATGGGAACTTTAAAATATTAAAAATGGAATGATAATACTGCACACTAAAACTTGATGGATGTAGTCCTGATTTGTATGGCTCAATGGATTAGGCATCACTTTGCACACCAAAGATTGCTGGTTCTATTCCCAGTCAGGGTACAACCCAGCTGCATGCCTGGGTTGTGGGCCAGATCCTGGTTGGGGATGTGCGAGAGGCAACTGATCGACATTTCTCTCCCTCTGCCTCTCCCTCTCTCCCTTTCTTTCTAAAAATAAATAAATTAATTAAATCTTTTAAAAAATGCTTGATGGATGTAGCTAAAGAGGTACTTCTTGACAGAATTTTAATCTTAAAAAGAAAAGCTGAAAATTCAGCAAGGAAAAAGTTAGGAGAGACAAATAATGAAACAAGAAATGAAAAGAATATTCACAAAGTGAAAAGTTGGTTTATTGAAAAGACAAATTTCTGGGAATAATAAATAAAATAAACTCTGCAGTTAGACATGGGGTAAAAAAAAAATTTCAAAACATCAAATACCACACAAACTTCTTAAAGAGAGTATAAAGGAATCAGAGAAAACAGAGGAATCAGATTATGCAACAAAGAACAAAAATAGACCAGTAGTGGAGGTACCAAAAGCAAAACAGAAACCAGAATAATAAGAAACTGTATTTAAGTGCAAAGGAAAATAATGATCAACCTAGAATTATGTACCCGGCAAAACTGTTCATCAAAAAGAAGGCTGGCACATAGACAATTCTGATAAATAAACAGAGTTTATCATCAAAACAGATCTTCACTCAGGGAATTTCTAAAAGATATACCATAAGAAAATGGAAGACCACTTTAGAAGGAAGAACTGAAATGCTTATCTAGATTCCTTCTTCTAACATTTTTAAATCACAGAACTTAAAACAACCATCTAATATATTATATATTTTTCTTATGCATTTGATTTTTGTCTTCCTCATTTCCCCCCCCTCTTCATCCCTACCCCATAGAATGTGAGCTCCAGAAGGGCGGAGATTCTCAGAGAATAACACATCGCATCCTTCAATAGATATTTCTGGGGGTGACAGTGTTATTCACATCACAAGGAGGATCTTAACCTCATGGGAAGATTTTAAAACATAAAATAAAAATTGTTGTTTTAAAAACTTTTCTTACTATTCATAGTTATCATAGGATTAGCTCCCTAACCTGCAGACGGTGTCTGATTCGCAGGGCAATTCTGGCCCTGGGAACGCCGCTCCATCAGTCACGGCCATGGGAGTACCCCAGAGCAAAAACAGCACTGCAATTTATTTATTCCTGGTTAGGTGGAGGCTACAGTTTGGCTTGTTGTGGGAGAGACTTTTAAAGACAAAAGTTCAGGATTCTTGTTAGTTGGAGATAAATTTAAATTGAGATAAATGCATTTCTGATTGGGACATTATTTTTTTTCCTCAAAGTATAGTTAATTCAGTAACAGGTGTTTTCTTGGCCCCCCACTTGAATATTCCTAGTAGGTATGGAAAACAGTGAAAAATACTGATTTGGAGACTCTGAACAGTGCAGCTACTTCCAGCTAGGAATGCCTTTAAATTCCTCCTTCTGGCTAAATGTGAGGGAGTTGTGTGTGTGTGTGTGTGTGTGTGTGTGTGTGTGTGTGTGTGTGTTTGTGAACGTGTAGGGTGTGTGTGTATGAAATGGATGGGTAGATGGGTGTGTGGGGTACCTG
Source organism: Noctilio leporinus (assembly GCA_004026585.1). Lineage (NCBI taxonomy): Eukaryota > Metazoa > Chordata > Mammalia > Chiroptera > Noctilionidae > Noctilio > Noctilio leporinus. The sequence continues at coordinate 13,919 of PVIW01016275.1, read as the reverse complement.
TGTACAGGCATGCATGAATGTGAAGTGTGTGTGTGTGAGCCTTTGGGACACCTCACGACCTTTTCTCCTTCCTGGCACCACTTGGCTCCTGGAACTCAGGTCACAATGGAGACTGTCTCTACCCTCTACCCACATGACACTGCTCTGGGGGCTTTCTCCTTTGACTAACCCTGTACTGCTGCTGCCAATCCTGCTCCTTCCTTTTTTTAATTGCTTCTAGAGAGAGAAGAAGGGAGAGAAAGAAGCATCAATGGGAGAAAGACATTGATTGGTTGCCTCCCATATGCGCCCAGACCCAGGATTGGACCTGCAACCTAGGTATATGCCCTATACCTACTGGGAATCAAACCCGAAACCTTTTGGCTATGGGATGATGATCCAACCACACCAGTGAGGGCCCCTGCCCCTTCCTTTTACCTTACTGTGGGAACCTGGATATCAGTTATGTAGGAACCAGGATATGTTGTAACCAGGCCAGATGAAGCAAACAATGCAGAAAGTACCAACCCTCTGTTGTCTCTTGGAGACCAGAAATGGAAAACAAAGCAGATAGGTACATCCTACATGGTTTCTAAGGGCTCTCCAACAGCCCTGCCAATCAAAGATTAACTACTGGCTGCCACCCCAATAAGGGCCAATAGAAACCAGATGCACTACCCTCACCTGAACTCTGTGACTGTAGTGACCAGAACTATATGCTCCATTGCACTCTGTAACCGTAGTAACTGGTGCAGTTTTTTGGCTTAAAAGCACAACCCCACTCCTTTAGGTTGGGTTGATTACTAGTCAGCTCCAGGCTGATTTCTAGAGTCAGTTTTTTCCTCACTTTCCTCCAATAAACTTTCTTGCTTCTCCAACTAGTTTTTCTGACTCTTTGCTGCGTTCCTATCCCCAGCAAGACTGACACTTACCCTTTCATTACTGCCGCTGACTTCATTTTTCAGTGAGCTGCTACTAAGTATCCCTCTAGCCATCCCAGCTGCCTACCTGTGGATCCCTATGAAGGCCTACTGCGTGTTCCTGAGGGCTGCTGCCTTCTCCTCTTTCTCTCTCCCTTCTGTTTTGACCTCTTTAGGAAGATGCTCCACTCCTTTACTTCCGACCTCTTCCTCTCTGTGTTAGGGTCATATAATCACAGCTTTCCAAAAACACATCTATTCCACTAAACAACGTACAAGTAGTCTCAACACAATAGTTTTGTTTTTATTTCATAAATTATATTTGCATGACTGATATAAATATCATTTGTAACTTTGAATTTTAGCTGCTTAAAACAGAAAGATTATACTTGGTAAATAAATCACTTTTCTCCTCTGGAGCATTTCTTTTTGGCATTTATAGATCCCCCTGTGGACTTCATTTTTCTCACTATCTTTATGGAGCAGAAGATGTTTAGTTTTTGGAGTCAATACTTACTAGTTTCATAATTTTGCTAGTTCTTTTCTCTTCTTAATTGCTACTTGGAGTTTCTCCAAAATACTAACATTCATCTCCAATTAACATGTTCCAGAAGCATGGCCACATTTCTTTCCCTAGCTAGCTTGGAGCAGAGCTAACTCATTTCATAATTGAGTAAGTCCTCCTCTAACTCTGATTTTGGCTGGAAGAGCTGTGAAGGAAGGAATCAAACTTCAAAGTCTAAGAAGGAAATTTTATAAGGACTACAGTACATTTTAAAATTGGGGCTTGCAGTTCTATGCATAACACAGTGCATCTCAAACTTTGTAATCAGATGGAATGCTTTTTAATAAGGTACAAATCGAGGCCCACCTCTTGTTAAATTAGAATCTTCAAGGGAAATAGGGTCCACACAAGTCTGAGAATTGCTGCCACAAAGTATAAATAGCTGAAGATAAAGGGCCTAGTGCTATAGAGTGGTAATCGGTGAGACTGTATTTGTAGCAAATTGAGTTATTTTATTCACTGCAATAGGGAAAGAAAGTAAGGAGACATAATTAGTGGCTACAAAGCTGCTGGCCTTTGCACTTGCTATTCCTTCTACCTGGGAATGATCTTTCTTCTGCTCATTCAATGCCAGCTAATATTCTCTGGTTAGAGAAGTCTTCCTCAATGATCTTATCTTAAAAAGCAAACCCTGGGTCAAGATGGCAGAATAGACAGACATGGCTCACTTCTTCATACAACCACATCAAAATTATGACTAAATATAGAAAATCATCACTAAGAACTGTCAGAAATTGAGTTGAATGGAAGTCTGACAATTATGGAATTAAAGAAACCACATCCATTGAGATTGGTAGGAGGGGTGGAGATGCAGAATGGGCTGGTCCCACACCCACATGTGGTGGATGAAAATTTGGGAGGGATATCTTGGGATCGAGAAGCCCCTGCCCCACACCAGACCTCCCAGCCCAGGGTTCCAGTGCCAGGAAGGTAAGTCCTCACAATTTCTTACTGCAAAAACCAGTGGGGATTGAGTTGGTGGAAGAAACTGCTAGAGCCCCAAGCAATTCCTCTGAAAGAACCTACACACGTAGACTCAGACTCACCTACTCAGACTCACTCCTTTATGCTCCAGCACACGGGTAGTAGCTTGAAGGTACCAGCATACTGGGAGAAGCTGAAGTGTCTGGCATCAAGGAAAGCCAAGGCCATTGTCCCTCTTCAAAACACTCCCCCCATAGAGCCACCAAGCCACAGAGCCGGCAAGCTGGAGCCTTATCTGAGACTCCATCAACTTGGCTAGTACTAACCTATTCTAGAGATCCCCAGAGACTCCAACCCACCCAATTTACCAGCCCACTCAAACTGCTTTTCCATATGAATGGCTGGTTTTGGCTCACACTTCACAACTTCCTAAAACCCATCAAATAAGCAACACTTGCAGTGAGCCCCAGGCCCAGCACTGGTAGAGCCAGCTTAGATTCACAGTTTGTCTTCATCTGGGAATCTCCAAACTCAGCACAAGTAGCAGCATCTCAGATTGCTTATAGCTCAGGCAGGGTGGCCCTGGGCAAAATACAGGTGGGGGCTGACCTTGGCCTGCACCACCTGGGAAACCCCAGGGCCAGCACACCCAGTGGACAGCTACAGACCACATTGAATGAAGCACCACCACCCTGTTCCCACACAGCTGATCCTCCACAGAGGGCAGAGGGTTATAGTCAGCGGTCACAGCCAGTTCCTATAGCTAACTGGCCTGGGTAAATCCCTCCCATTGATGTGTCAACAGCAACTGAGGCTCAACTATAAAATGAGGGTGTACTCAGTTCTGTTTGATTTGGGTTTTTTCCTCACAGTTCTGGAGGCTGAAAGTCCAAGATTAAGGTGTTCGCAGATTTGGTTTCCTTTGAGGAGGCATCTCTTCTTGGCTTGCAGATAGCGGCCTTCTTTACTGAGTCCTCACATGGCCTTTGCTCTGTGTGTGAGCATCTCTGGTGTCCCCTCCTCTTCTTACAAGGACACTAGTTTTATTAGAGTAGAACCCACTCATATGACCTTATTTAACATCAGTTGCCTCTTTAAAGGCCCTATCGCCAAGAAGTGTTGCATTCTAAGGCACTAAGGGTTAAAACTTCAACATAGAAATGTTGGGGAATAGGTCGTGCCAGTTTCAGAGCGCTTTGAAGAATTCACTGTGGCTGCTGTCACAATGACTTTGCAAAGCAGCTCCTGCCTCTGCCCAGGTCTGGCCTTCCTCATCTTCCTCCAGGCACCTCTCCTGAGTGCACTCATCTGCATACACTGCAGATTCCAATTTCTGCTTCAGCATTTCTTATGCTAAGTGTGGTTGAATAACTTATCCTCTGAGGATATGCACCATTTATTTAAAAAGATGTGATATTACCAGCCTGAAGAATGATATCTCTATAATACTTAATAGTTGAAAAGCCACGGAACAAACAATATCAGATGAAGTTCCAACCACTGTGACCCATTTTATAAACCCACTTTCTATTTCTTTTGGCTTGTTTTGGAGTTATTATGTTGCTAAAAATATGTGGAGCCTTTTTGAACTTTATAGGTTCTTTTCTAACAGGCTGCCTATGTTGTTGACTCTTTAGCTACAGACCTAGTAACTAACGCTTTCAAGACAAGAGGAGTTAGTTCTGACTTTTATTTGCATTTATTTATTTTTTTGTATATATTTGATTTATTATTTTTAGAGAGAGGGGAAGGGAGGGAGGCAGAGAGGGAGAGAAGCGTCAATGTATGGTTGCCTTTCACATACCTCCAGCTACAGACCTAGCTGGAGACCTGGCTTGCAACCTGGCTGGGAATCGAACCAGTGACCTTTGGGTTTGCAGGTTGGTGACTATCCCCTGAGCCACTAGTCAGGGATGACTTTTACTTGCATTTAGATGGCAGAATAGTTCAGGGTTTTTAGGAAATTGTTTAATTCCAAACTGCTTTTATTCCCTCCCCCAACCTTGAGAATTTTCCTGAAGAGTATGGCAAGAAGGTAATAATCAGTAAGTTTAAAAAATTAAGATTCTGGCCCTGGCTTGTAGAACAATGAATGAGGCACCAGCCTGCAAACCGAAGGGTTGCTGGTTCTATTCCCAGCCAGGTCACAAGACCAGGTTGCGGGCCAGGTCTCCAGCCAGGGCTGTAGCTGGGGGCAGGTGAAGGTTAACCATACATTGATATCTTTCTCCCTCTCTGCCTCCCTCCTTTGTTCTCTCTCTGGGAATAATAAATAAGATCTTTAAATAAATAAATAACCCTGGCTGGTAGCACAGTGGATAAGGTGCTGGCCTGCGAACCTAAAGGTCGCAGGTTCGATTCCCTAGCCAGGGCACATGACCAGGTTGCAAACCAGGTCTCCAGTCAGGTCTGTGGCTGGAGGCAGGTGAAACACAACCATACATTGATGTCTCTCTCCCCTTCTGCCTCTGTCCCTTCCTCTCTTTCTGAAAATGATGAAATAAAATCTTTAAAATAAATAAATAAATAAATATTAAAAAGTTAAAATTCTGCCCTGGCTGGTGGCACAGTTGATAAGGCGCTGGCCTGCAAACCCAAAGGTCGCTGGTTCAATTCCCAGCCAGAGCACATAACCAGGTCTCCAGGTCTCCATCAAGATCCATAGCTAGAGGCAGGTGAAAGGCAACCATACATTGATGTCTCTCTTCCCCTCTGCCTCTCTCCCTTCCTTTCTCTCTAAAAATAATAAATATAATCTTTAAAATAAAAAAAACTTAAAATTCTTACTATGTTTCCAGGTGGACTATGGATCTAGTGTTTGGGTAGTCATGGAGGCTCTAGCATCCCTAGTACCGGCCCTCCCTTGATTTCCCTTCAGGTGATTATTTGGTTCTTAGAGAGTTGTCAGCTATTTGTTCTGAGGCATTACCTAATCACTGTTCTTACATGCACTGTGCCAGGAATATGTATAGCTTTATCGTCATTGAAATTATAAATTCAATTTTGGATTGACAACCTGTGCTAAATGTGACTTCAGCCAAAGTATACTTACTGAAATTAAAAGCTTGTGAAAACTTAGCAATTATTGGAGTTAAAGTACTCTAAGTCACATAATCAACCAGTACGTAAATAATTAGAGCTGTCCACCTCCCAACAAAGAAAAGCCTAGGACCAGCTGCGTTTATTGGTGAATTCTTTAAAATATTTAAAGAATTAACACAAATCTTTCTCAAACTTTTCCAAAAAATTGAAGAGGGAGATCTCCCAAATTCATTTTTTAGGGCCAGCGTTATCTCGATACCAAAGCTAGATAAGACCTATAAGCCAATGTATCTGACCAATACAGATGCAAAAGTTCTCAATAAAATACTAGCAAATCAAATTTAGTAGCACATTAAAAGGGTCATATTATCAAATGGGACTTATTCCTGGTATTCAAGAAAGGTTCAATACACGCAAATCAATAAATATAATAAATCATATTAATAGAATAAAATATTAAAATCATAATTATTTCAACAAATACAGAGAAACATTTGTTAAAATTTAACATTATTTCATAATAAAAACTCAACAAATTGAGTATAGAAGGAAAATACCTCAACAAAATAAAGGCCACATATGACAACCTCACAGCTAACATCACACTTATTTTCTTCTAAAATGAGAAAAAAAGACAAAGATGCCCATTCTCACCTATTCAACAGAGTACTGGAAATTCTAGCCAAGGTAATCAGGAAGAAAAAGAAATCAAAGACAAAAAGGAAGGAGTAAATCTGTCTTTTTTTGGTGATGACATAATCTTATATGGTAAGCCCTTTCTATCTATATACTCTACATCCATAAATTCAATCAACCACAGATAGAAATACATGAAAAAATAAAGCTATGTTGCTGCTCATGTGTATACCATGTAGTTAGGCCTACAATGGTTGCATCTGTCTTAAACATGTACAGACTTTTTTCCCCTTGCCATTATTTCCTAAACAATATGTTATAACAACTGTTTACATAGCATTTACTTTGCATTAGGTTTTATAAATAATCTATAGATGATTTAAAGTATATGGGAGGATGTATGTAGTTTATATGCAAATACTATGCCATTTTATAAAAAAATATAAGGGACTTGATCATCCATGGATTTTGGTATCAGAGGGATAACTTTATATACAATACCTTAAATATTTGCCAAAGAAACTATTAAAACTAATAAACAAATTCAGAAAAGTTGCAGAATACAGCATCAACATACAAATGAAATAACATTTCTAGATACCGACAACAAACTACCTGAAACATAAACAAAACAAAGCCATCTACAGACTCAGTGCAATCCCTATCAAAATTTCAAGAGTTTTCACAAGCACAGAAAACACAATTTGTATAGAAACACAAAAGACCTCAACTAGTCAAAGAAACTTTGAGAAAGAAGAACAAACCTAGAAGAATCACACTTCCTGATTTCAAACTCAATGAAAAAGTTATAGTACTCAAAATAATATAGTTCCAGAATAAAAGCAGACTCATAGAGCAAATGGAACAGAATCAAGAACCAAGATATAAACCCCTTCACATAATACAGTCAACTAATATTTGACAAGGGAGCCAAGAATACTCAGTGGGGAAATGATAGTCTCTTTAATAAATGGTGTTGGTGAAATTGGGCCATTATTTTACACCATTCACAAAAATTAACTGGAAATGATTGAAGGGCTTATATGTGAGACCTGAACCCATAAAACACTTGGAAATAAAGAAAAAGCTCCCTTATTGAAGGACCCAAATTTGTAGCAAAACCCATGGCAGTTTTAAAAGTTGAGCTGCTGTATAATAAAACTGAGTATTCTTGATACTTGAATATGGACTATGTGCACAGGGAAAGAAAACAATGCACTTTATAAGTACTGTATTTTAAAGTGGAAAATGCAATGTCTTAAATAAAAATATTTAAAATTGGCACCAAAAAAAAAAAAAAAAAAAGGAAAAGAAAAGAAAAGAAAAAGCTCCTTGACATGGTTCTTGGCAATAATTTTTTGGATATGACACTAAAAGCAGAAGCAATAAAAACAGACATATAATAAATTAAACTAAAAAGCTTCTGCATGCAAAAGAAACAGCAAATTTAAAAAGCACCATATGGAATGGGAGAAAATATTTGCCAACCATATATCTGATAAGGGGTGAATATCTAAAATATATAAGGAATTCACACAACTCCATAGCAAAAACCTTAGTAATCCAATTAAAAATGGGCAAAGCACATGAGTAGACATTTGTTCAAAGAAAATACACTAATTTTTAGGAGTACGTTTGGCTGCAAGAAATATACTAACACATAGTTGCTATGAAACATTTAACTATCTCAACAGCAAGTTTGGGCAAAGGCATTTCCAAATTTGCTGGAGCAGTCCAACAGTGTCCTCAAAGACACTCTAAGAACACCCTGTTATCATCTAACTCTGCTGTCCTGATTGTGTTGCTTTTTGGTGCTAAACTGTGTTGCTTCCTGGTTGCCAGACAATACAGGTAGCCTCCAAATATTGAGACTACCTTGGAAGGTAGGGAACAATGGAAAGAGAGGGAAGGGCAGGGTGGCAAATGTCTTCTTATGAGTGGTCCATAAGGTTTATAATCCTTGTTTCTCCAAGGAGTTTTCTCCTACACATCTTTGGCCAGAACTTGGTTGTTTAGCTACCATGGCTATACTATAGATTGGCAAAGCAAGTGTCTGAGATTTTCATCCATTGTAGTCTGAGATAGGTAAGGCACAAGTGAGACAGGATAATAAGAAGCTAGAAAAATTCCAGGTAAGTGAAATGGGGAAATTAAGACAAGAAATTTAAACAAAGCCAAATGAGTGCAAGACATTATCTTCCCTAACCAGAGAATACACAATCTCCCTGGCCTTAAACCACAAGCCTCCAGGGAAGAGAGGAAGAGAAATTCTGATATAAATGGAGAGATAACACTAGAACAAAGGAACCAGCTTGGGAAGAAGCTACAGACTTCCTTTTTAGCTCCCCCTCCCAAGAGAAAAAGCAAGTCTGCACTCCCCCCTAAAAGTTCCCCCTCCCAAACCCCTACATTTCCCATATATAAACTGGCTTCTGAAAGCTCAAGGTAAGGTGGATGTTAGGGTTTTAACCCACTACTTTCTGACTGCTGGTCTCTGATATCAATAAAAGCATGATTCTAATCCAATCCTTGTCTCTGCTTTGAGGCTGAGTGGTGACAGAGCAGCAGAAGCCCTGGACTTGGTTGCCCTCCAGTTTCACAAACAGGCAGGCAATGATTTTAAGGTAAGCAACCAACAGCATGTGTTACAGTGAGGGTGGGTGTTGGGAAAAAATATATATTTTTACCCTTCCACTTTTCTGGTTATATTGTTGGGCTTCAATGAAGTGGTTGGAGAAATAAAGATTCATCTTTAACTGCATTTTAAATTATACTTGTAGGATTGAAATGTTTACATTTATTATATTTTAGGCATATGCCATAAGCAAATCATACATACTTTCCCCTGATAAAAAAATGCTAACAGCAACATGTCATGTGTTTGCTGAAAGGACAAAGCCAGCACCTTTTGCTCTCATGGCACCATTTACCAAGCAGGCCTGTAACCTTATGAAACATGACTGCCATTGTACTCTTCTGAGCTTCTGTCCCAGGACTAGACATTACTGGAAAGCAAGAATAGAATGTGGCTAACCGCTTCCCCGCAGCTGCAGGCAGAAGATAACTGGAACAAACTGCACCTTATGCGAAACCACCCAAAACCTCTTGAGTTGCAATGCCTTTAACAGTCCAGGGGCCACACAACAGCAACTCACCTACCCCTTTATCATCCAATAAAAACTCAGAAGTCCCTGCATTTCGCTGTTAGTGTATCTCTCCACACTATATCCCTTTCCACTCTTGGAAAGTGAATAAAACAGCCCTGGCTGGTGGCACTCTTGGAAAGTGACTAAAACAACCCTGGCTAGTGGCTCAGTGGATAGGCGCTGGCCTGTGAACCCAAAGGTCACTGGTTCAATTCCCAGTCAGGGTATATAACTAGGTTGCAAGCCAGGTCTACAGCCAGGTCCCCAGCTGGAGTCAGGTGAAAGGCAACCATACATTGATGTTTCTCTCCCTTTCTTCCTCCCTCCCTGCCCTTCTCTCTAAAAATAATAAACAAAATCTTAAAAAACAACAAAAAACAAAACTTTCCTCTCTGCCTTTTCTTCTCTTTGGGAATTCTTTCATAGCCCATGTCACCTGCCACCCTAAGATTTGCTTCTTGGTATTTCATCCTGCTCTTAAAAGTCAACTTCCTATCAGAGTGCAAAGTAGAAAATATAGCCACCTCATGAGCTTTGTGTCTGACCTCCTACCCCATTCTCCTAAGTGCTGTCCAGATAGGAACAACTAGAGAAAAGAGGGTGCTGAGTTCAGGCTTCTTGCCAAAAAGATAATGTACACTTTGGGGAGACCACACTCACTAGGGCTGCATATTTTAAGAGAATTGGTGCCCTTTTCACACAAAGAGGGATGGGATAGTTAAGTCAAGCCAAGTCAATGTATTTTGAGCCCTAGGTATGTGCCTGTGCCAGTGCCAGGTACCCTCATTCGAAGACCGTAAACAAAAAAGCCCAGTGTTCTTTGGGAAAGCTCACTACGTTAGTGCTCTTATCCATTTCCAAGGAGATATTAGAAATGCTGCAGTAGAGATGGGTTGGACTCTGCTTGACAAGTCAGGGACCTAGGACAGGCCCCTGCTCCCTCCCTCAGCTCCAGCCTAATCCTAGGGAGGCCAAAGAAATTACAGCCCCACGTGAATCTGAGAAGTAAAGGGCAGAAAACCATCAGGGAGGAAAAAGCAGGTGTGACCTGCTGGGGGAAGAAATGGGAGTCAGGAAGAGGTTTGTATTCAACAGTTTGGGACAACTTGAACACACCTCTTTTTCTTTGTCCCTGCTCTCGGGCTTTGGGTAGTTCACAGCCTTTCCCTGCCCTAGGACAAACAGCAGCATTTGTCCCGTGCTTTGGACCTGGGATAGGGATAACACCAGAGAGGCAAAGGAGCCCTGCTGGGCATTCCTTCCTTTTTATTTCCCACCACATTCTCAGCATGAGGTAATCACACCTCTTATCTTGAAGAGTATTTTGTGGGTTAGAGAATTAAAAGGTTATCTGAGCGTCAGGGCCAAGTGTGTGTAGGGCTGGTGCTCAAATTCCTTGTCCAACAGGGAACTTCTTGCTGTGTCCTAAGCAAAGTACTTTCCCTCCTTAGATCTAGTGGGAATGCTACCAGCTAGGGCCTGGATTTTGATACCCCACCCCCACCCGGACAGATATACATTTCTAGCCAACATGGGGTAAGGAATATTGAACTCCCGGGAGAAAGCGAGGTTGTAACAGGACCCTTGAGGGGTGAGGTCTCCAGTTTTGAAGGGCCAAATTAGCCCGCCACCAGCGATGACTCTTAATAACAGAGTTTAGGGTAAAGGAAAGGTATTTTGTTTATTTGAAGATTATGCAAATTTATATTAAAGGTGCAGTTGTGCTGTTAAATCTCACTCCCTTTTAACAACACCCAAAATACAGTCCTGCCTGATTAGGCTAGCTTTAAAACAGACATGCACTTGGTACCATTTTTCAGACACATAACAGTTCACAGTTTAGCATTTCAGCTATAAATCAAAGTTCCCAGCAGCTGCTATACCCAGTTAGGGGAGTATCCTGCGCTCACTCCCCAACTCTTATTCCATAGATAATTCCCTATCTCTGTGCAGGCTGCATGTCTCCCTTCCCCCTTTCGCTCCCTTCTTCTCAAACCAGATGAATTCTCAGGCCGTGTGTCTGTCTGTGGGTCATCCAGGGGAGCAGAGAGAGACCATGTGTCTGTCTGTGCGTCTGTCTGGACAAGAGTGAGACCCTGTCTGCATGTCCATCTGGGGAAAGAGAGAGATTGATAGCTGCCCCCTATTTTATTTTTTTTTTTAAATATTTTATTTCTTATTTTTAGAGCGAGGGGAAGGGAGAGAGGGTGAGAGACATCAATGTATGGTTGCCTTTCACCTGCCTCCAGCTATGGAGCTGGCTGGAGACCTGGCTTGCAACCTGGTTATGTGCCCTGGCTGGGGAATTGAACCAGAGAACTTTGGGTTCACGGGCCAGCACCTTATCCATTGAGCCACCAGCCAGGGCACTGCCCCCTATTTTAAATCCCCTTTGATGTAATGTGTACTGTAAACAGTTTTGACCACTGACAGAATTTAGCATAGTATTATAAGCCTTTTCATCACTGTCCTCTGGGTAAGGCCCCTCCTATTTCCTTTGCTCAAAAAGGACAAAGGCTAGTCCACTGAGCCTCACCCAACCCCGATCCCCAAATTGCAGAGTGGGAGATTTTGGTCAGGTTACAGACACCTGAGGGGCCATCACAATGAAAGAGAGACAACAAACGAAGTAGGCTGCCCTTGTAGTGGGGATAATTGGTGCTCAACAAATTATCTGTGTGCTCATTTATCATGTTCTCACCTTCCTTGCAGTTGTGTTAAGGCCATGTGACTGGTTCTGGCTGATAGAATGTGCTGTTCTCCATGGTTTGTTTGCTACTGTTTTGTGACTTAGAGTGAAGAACTTCAAAATGGTAAAGTTGTAATGTAGAAGTAACATGAGTTACACTTGGAGAAACGCAAGGTATATTTATTGTGAGTGAGAGAGAAAACTGTGTTAGCCATTGCAATTCCGAGGATTACTTGTTCCTGCAGCATGTCCCACCCTATCTTATTATGTCACTGAGGATTTGGGAATTATCAAATAGATCAGGAAGTTAAAATAAGCACAGTTAAGAACTTCAAAATCAGTATATTTGTAACATCATGCAGAAACAAGAAAGTATAAAGGAGAATGTGCTGGATATATTAAGAACATTTTGTAAGAAAATGTTAAAATATCAAACTCAAGAGATAGGATACACAGTAGAAAAACATAATTGAAGAACAAATCAATGAACTGCATTATCAGATCCAGAAGACTCCCAGAAGGCAAATCACAGTGCAGATAGGACTCTAAAAATTAAATAAAACAAGACAGTGGCAATATCGGTAATTGACAATAATGAACTATGTATTGAGGACTATAGGTAACTTGAATTTTCACCTGAGTTTTTTTTTTTTTTAATTTATTTTTATTTTATTATTTTTAGAAAGAGGGGAAAGGAAAGAGGCAGAGAGGGAAAGAGACTTCAATGTATGGCTGCATTTCACCTGCCTCCAGCCACAGACCTGGCTGGAGACCTGGTTTGCAACCTGGTTAAGTGCCCTGGCTGGGGAATCGAACCTGCGACATTTGGGTTCGCAGGCCGGCGCCTTATCCACTGTGCTACCAGCCAGGGCTCACCTGAGTTTTAAAAAATAGAAAAAAGGTAAATATATGATTGGCATCAAGAGATCTGGGTTCCGGCCCTGACGGGTCAACTCATTCAGCCCTTTCAAGTCTCACTTCCCTAACCCACAAAATCTTAAAGAGAAGATACTGACTCCTAGCTTAGTCACTACCTTGATCAACTTTCTTTATATACTCATTTATTTATATGTTAATTAAAGGTAATGATATCTGTTTGATATGTTCCTGGCACACATAAGTACTTCTCATTCCCTTCTCTTTTAGGGGAATTCTAAGTCTAAAATTCAGTTTTTTGTTCAACACAGTTATTTTATAAGTGGAAAAGTTAAAAATGGAGAGATTCAATGACTGGCAGAAAGAATATTTGCTGAGTATGTGTCTGGATTGTGACTGGAACCCTACTTTTCTGCTGTTGGACTGTTTTTCTCTCCTGCACTCACTGATTGCTCTCTTGTGATTCTAAGCTTAATAAGTAGAAGAATAGATCTCCTTTTGTGGGAATTTCATTTTTTATAAGTTATTCAATTTCTCATTTAGCCTAATGAAAGAGCCTAATTTTATAGCTATTGAGTGAAGAGGTTGATAGTTAGCTCCAGAGCACTGGGACAGTTGGGGGCAGTGGTAGGATTAGAACTTGCTTTTCCTTAAAATGGAGCTGAGGGTAGAATGAAAGAAAAAATTGTGAAAAAAGTTATACACCATGCCAGTCACATGAAAGGTGCCATTTTTAATAGCCAATCAAGTGCAATGATTGCATATTTTCCATTATAAATGAAGTAAATGATTAATTAGAAAATTGGAAAATATGAAAATGTATAGGGAAGAAAAGTAAGCAAGAAGATTACTACCTAAACAACATTATTTTTAGCTCTTGTAAGTTTCTTTCTAGTTTATTTTCTTTCTTTCTTTCTTTTTTTTTTAGATTTTATTTATTTATTTATTTTTATTTTTTTTTTAATTTTATTGTTGTTGTATTACATCCATCCCCTTTTTGCTCCCCTCTGTCCCCCCACCCACCCACCCATTCCCCCCAAAGTCAATCCCACCTGTTGTCTATGTCCATGGTTCCTTTATACTAGGTTCTTGTCTAAGCTGCTCCCCTTCTTTGCCTCTGCCTCCCCCCTCCCCCCTCCCCC
>PVIW01016274.1:0-17124 GCA_004026585.1 Noctilio leporinus | reverse complement strand
CTTTTGCAAAGGATATGTTGGGGCTTAATAGTTCATATTGCTCTCGGTATAATTCAGGTGCTTGAGATTGGCAGCAATCCCTTTCCTGATGCTGCCTCTTTTTCTTGGTCAGGACTTTACAGTCTATAGTCTATATTCTAGCCAGTCTTGGTGCGTGGCAGGGCCTCTGATTGTTGCAGTAGGGCTGATTCTGAGTGTCTGTCCCCAGGTAGGCTGTGCCTTCAGCAGCCTGGCTGGGTTTTAGGGCTACCGGTGTTCTGGAGCCCACAGGGAGCCCCCTCCCACTCCTGGTGGGGGTTCCTGCCCAGGACGCGCACCCAGCACTTCTGCAGGGCAGCCCGCAACTTTGCCGGTCCCTGTGACGACTGGTCCCGCCCCCGCAGTTCCGGGAGGAGGCCCGGCCTGTCAGTCAACACTGTCCGGGGTCCGCCTACACTGTCCCACCCTTCCGGGGTGGGTACCACGCCTCCAAGTCAATCAGCTCTCCACAGAGTCTTTTACGCGGCCTCTGCGATGAGCCCCTCCCAGGCGTGGGAGGTGCAGCCTTTGTCTCCGGCAATGGTGGGTCTTCCGCCACTAGTTCCCGGCTTGCCGGCTCTCAGGCTCGCCATTTTGAGTTTCCCGTGGAGCCTGGGGGCCTGTGTGGTTGCGCAGGGCTTGGCCTCCCCCCTCGCAGGGGCTTCTAGCTGCTGTTTCCCCAGCGGCCCAGCAGCTCCGTTTTCGGCCCTCTCACCGTCCCGCTGGTTCACTTCCCGCTCCCCCACTCCGGCTTCCCGCAGGACTCTTCTCCTCCGCCTCTAGCCCCGCGAGGAGCCTCCTCTCCCCGTTGCCGGAGTGAGTTTCTCACACAGTCCCTCCCCTGCAAGAGTTCAATTCCGAGTTCCCTATGGCGTTCGCCCTTGCTGCCCGCACTTCTCTGTTGAGACTTCCAGTCGCCAGGGAGCCCGGAGCTGCCTCAGTCAAACACGCCCCTCTGGGCAGAGCCGCCCCTGCCCAGAGCCGACCTCGGCCCGCCGGCCGGTCGGTCGGGAATGCCTCACCTACTGTCCTGCTGGCCTCCTCTGCCTCTGGGCTGTGCTCCCCTGTGTCCAGATGCTGCCCGTTCCAATCCCTAGGGTCCTGAAGACGTCTCACGCTCCTTATCCTGTCCTCTAGCTGCTTTGGTACTTGAGAACACCATCAGCACTGCTCTCTACTCTGTCGCCATCTTCCCTCCAGCCCTGCTTCTTTATATTTTAACTGTCTTCCAAAATTGGTGTGGCTTTATAGATGGATAGCAGATGGCTGGGATGAAGGGACAAGACTGAGTTTTATTTGTTGTCTCCATTCTCTGTTCCCTGATTTTTAGAAATAAACAATCGCTGAATTTTCATCACCATCACTTATACCAGATATATAATGGACCCCACACATAAGTTTTAAAACAAAACCCACAAGCAAACAGAAAAACGTTACCTATAAATACCTCTAGGGAAGAAACAAAAACATCGACCATAGATGCCTCTGAGGAAGAAATGTGGATAGCCTGGTGAAGGGGGTGGGAGAGATTTACTTTTCCCTGAAGCTTTTGTACCTTTTCAAATCTGTGTTGTGTGCATGTGTTCTGTATTCAAAATTAATTTTCAAATAGAAAAATGCATTAAATACTTTGTTAGTCACTGCTGATCTAAACAAAGATAGATTCCTGGTCTCAAGGAGCTTACAAGTTCACTGAGGAGACAGGACACTTTTTAAATAATAATAATAAAGCCCTGGCTGGTGGCTCAGTGGATAGGTGTCGGCCTACAAACACAAAGGTTACTGGTTCGATTCCCAGTAAGGGTACATAACCAGGTTGCAAGCTAGATCTCTAGCCAGGTCCATAGATGGAGGCAGGTGAAAGGCAACCATACATTGATGGTTATTTCCCTCTCTGACTCCCTCCCTTCCCCTCTGTCTAAGAATAATAAAATATTTATTAAATTATTTTATAAATAAATAATAGATATTTTATACTGGTCCTTCCACTAACTTGCTGCCTAATATTAACCAAGTTTCTTTACTTATGAAATGAGAAGACTGAGTTAAGTAACCACCAATGTTATTTTATTCATTTATTAATTCATTCATTTTTATTTATCTATTCAAAAGATTTTTAGTGAGCACTACATTAGATAGCTTTTGTTGTGTTACCACCCCCAAAATTCAATACCTTAAAACAACAACCATGTATTTAGTTCACAATTTAGCAGAGTGGCAATTTGGATGGGGTGCTTTCCAAGTCTGCTTGCATCTTGTTAATGTCCTGTTGACAAAATCAAGTTCAGCTAATATCTAAAGAGTGGAGAAAGAGGCTCCAAACTTGATGAGAACTGTCAAGTTAATTCCAAGGGGCTGTGGAGGAGGAGAAAGAAGAAGAAGCCATTTTTGCAATCAACCACAAGCACCTGTTTGGTGCCAAGTCCTTGCCTTCATGGAGCTTACACTATAACCTCCCTGCTGCTAGAGTTTCTGCTGCTATCAGATGATAATTATGGAAATCAGGGGTGAAGCTGGATCAAGGGGGACATTCACAAAAAGCAATGATTAAGTCGATAGCATGATTAAGGTTAGGTAAACACAACTTTCTACTCAAAAGAGACTATTTTGGCCAGACTTTCCAAAATGTTTGTTCAGTTTTAACTTTTTGCCTAAAAATCTATTTGTAGACCCAAATAACAGCCTTACTAAGTTTGGACTCCTTAAGAGTTAAGGGAAGCAATGACTATTAATTGATTTCCCTCATTGGGACTCATGAATTTTTTTTTTTTTTTTTTTTTTTAATGACAGCTTGCAGAGAAATAAGATATATGCCCACTGGGAATGGCAGGAATCAATCCATTAACAATGACTTCTAAACATATTCAAGGATCCTAACACTGGCCAGGATCAAGGATAAAATGAGCCAAATTACCATTCCTTCCATCTGGAAAACTTTGGCATACAGTAAGAAGCACACAAAGATAAACAATACCAGGTAGTAAACGAAATAAAGATGTTCAATCTACAGTTCCCTCCAAACATAAAGTTTCTCCAGGTGTTCCAGCTGTTCTTACACTATCCACTCCCCCATTTCCTGCTGTGTCAAGTGTCCCATAGTAAATTAGCCTGTACAGAGGAAATGTTACTCAGCCTGACATCACTGCTCCAGCACACCCTCCACACACCTGCTCCCAACCTTGCTCTCCTCATGCACCTGTCATCACCCACACACATTCCTCTCCTTTAACCTGTGCATCAGCCTGTAAATTCACATCCTAGGTTTTCCTTTTAGATAAGACATCATTCCCAAAAACAGAAACATACAATAAGGAGAGATATCACTTTTAAAAATTATGGGAAATATGCACCAGCCAAAGTTTCTAATTTTCCTCCTTTACAGTAACTAAGAAGAGAAACTAAAGTCCTTGTGGATAATGAGCCAAAAATCAGAAGAGCCCTGAGAAGGGAGGGTGGCCTAATAGAGAAAGCACATTTGGTGGTCAGAAGGCCTGAGTTCTAAAGATGTTCTAAAGATAACATTAATACTTTCTTATGGTATAATTTTGCAGCATGATCATTGTGACTTTGACTTTTCTTATCTTTCCAATAATGAATATTGTATTTTCCCCATCTACCTCATAGAGTTCTTATAATTTTCTAATATGATCAGTATGTCAAAGTATTCTATGAAATGTAAATTCCTGTATCAGTGGGTTAACAGCTCTATTTAAAACCAGGACTGATCCTCAAAGTATTTATCGCCTGAAGTGCACTGGCATGAACTAACCAAAAAGGACACCTAGCAGTCGCAACGAAAACTGACCGGCAGTGCCAGGACTTGCTAGCAGACTGCCAACTGTCTTAGTGGGATCTATATATCACGTAGATGAGGAAGTGGCACAGCCAGCAACATAGGCACATGGAAAAAGCCTTCTGTGGGGCTTGTCCCCATTCAAAAATAAGTACTTAGGCCCTGGCTGGTATGGCTCAGTTGGCTGGTGTTGTTCCGTGCAACAAAAGGTTGCTGGTTCAATTACCATTCAGGGCACATGTGGGATCTACAGGGTCATCCCAGGCAGGGAAAATATGAGCTCAACTGATCAACATTTGTCTCTCAGAAAGGTGTTTCCCTGCTTTTCTTTCTCCCTCCTTACCTGCTCCCTAAAAATAAATAAATAAAATCTTTTCTTAAAGTAATTTTAAGGCATACATGAAATAGCAAGCAGGATTATAATACAACACTACTAAAATAAATTAACATGGAATTTTAAGTCACATTTTCACACAATTTTAAGCCTTGTCCACTGCCTAAAAGCATAATGACTGTCTAGAAGCCTTTTGCATAATTTCACCTCTTATGCCTGCTAAATAGCAAGTGGCCATTAACTGCCATCCAAATGCCTTATCTTCACAAATACCAAAGGGAGTTTTGTTTCTTCAGGATAATGATCAAAATGGTTTCAGAAAAGATACCTACACATCAAAACATGTCTTGCTGCCTGTTACAATAAATCCAATATATGGCTCTAAACCAGAGGGCTTCAGAGTAACTAATATGTGAGACGTGTTCTCACACAAAGTAGAAATATTCTGAATTCAGACCCCATAAATGCCTAAAAGCCCCCCAACTGGGACTGATGCATATCTAGGCGTGTCTGGCAAACTGATGTGCTAGACCTGCCAAATGTCTGTCTGAATGAGGGATGAAGAAACCTCCCAGGGGAGAACTTATTCCAAGGGAAGGTCAAATAGATAAGTGTGGCCAATGGGGTCAGGGAAAGGACAGCTGTAAGGTCAACATGGTGCTTGTCACTAGAACTTGAATCCCGTAAATGTAGTGAAAGTAGGTGGCTGCAGGAGAGAAAATTTGGAGTTTTTCTCTGTTTATTTTGGGTCCATATAAATACTGCTTTGCCAAACCTCTACACTCCCCACCTAAACCCCGCTACCATTTCACCCACCTCTGGTACTCCAAACACCCTGGACATCAACAGTTGTGCAGGAGACAGCACGGTGGCACCCAGATGGTGCCGCTGAACCCAAGGGAAGTACCATGAGTGCCCAGCAGATGGCAGTAGTTCCTGACCCAGGCTGCCAAGTCTGAGTCTCACACCAGAAAAAAAACTTGCTCAGGGCCCGCGTTGCAGCTGGGCTGGAGGTGATGTGCAGGGAAAGGAGGCCCAAAGATGGGAATATCGTTGATTATTGAGAATTCAGGTTTTCCTCCTTAGCTCAGGGCTCAGTCCAGGGACTTCACCTCTTCTCTGTCTCCTTCCATTTTTGAGTGGTTTTAAAGACCATCTCTAGACTAGTGACTTTAATTTTGTATCTCCATCACCAACTTTTTTACTATACACTCCAGACTCATCTAGCCAACAAGTTTACTGGGCATCTCCATTTGGATGCTAAATGTCCAAGATTGAGCTCCCAATTTTCTCCCCTCAAAAACATCTTTAATTTAGAGCCTTTTTTTGTTTGTTTTTTTTTTTTTGTCTCAATTGATGAGACCTTCATTCTTCTAATGCATCAGGCCAAAATTCTTGCCATCATTTTTAACTCATTTCTTTTTCTCACCTTTACATGCAACTCATCAGCAAATACCAAAATCCAATGATTTCCTACGGTCTCTGTGGCTTCTAGTTTGGCCTAAGGAGT
Organism: Noctilio leporinus; assembly: GCA_004026585.1. Taxonomy (NCBI): domain Eukaryota; kingdom Metazoa; phylum Chordata; class Mammalia; order Chiroptera; family Noctilionidae; genus Noctilio; species Noctilio leporinus. The sequence continues at coordinate 11,469 of PVIW01016274.1, read as the reverse complement.
CACAGCTCTTGTCTAGATCACTTCAATATATTAAAGCATGAAATTGGAACACAACTGCTTATCTTTCTAGTGCCAGAAGACACAGGGTGGGGAAAGGCCAGCAATTTTGTTTCAATTAAAAGCCTGAAATTAGAAAATTCATGTAATAACCTCTTTAAGATTGTCCCTTGAGTAGAATTCATATGACACAGTGCCCCCCTTATCAAAATTGTACCATTGTGACCCTAGCCAGGTACTTCTATTGGTTGTAGCATCATCCTGATGCACCAAGGTTAGGGGTTCAATCCCTGATCAGGACACATAAAGAATCAACCAATGAATGCATCAATAAGTGGAACAACAAATCATTGTTTCTCTCTCTCTCTCTTGCTCTTCCCCTTCCCCTCTCTGTCTCTAAAATCAATTTTTTAATAGAAAAAATCTCATTGTTTTAGGGTTTAGCACACTTCTACTTTCATAAGCAGTCTTTCTTAACAACACTAACCTGTAGGGACTTTTTCTGGACCTGAAACCATATAGTAATTACAGTGCATATGGTTTGTCTAGCATTTGATTACATCCTATCTTGGATGTACGCTAATCTTTTCATGGGTGTTAGTGTTGCTGCTCCAGCTGGGTAGGTAATGAAGCAGAGGCCCAGCTTGAACTGAAAACAAGAGTTGATATGTCTGAGCCCTCTGGCCTGAGTAGTGACTAATAAATAGCATGGCTACTATAGTTATTTGCATATAGGATTTTTATAATTTCAAATATTGAATTACTTTAAAATAGTTTCAAATGTATACATAGACAGTTTTTGCTGCAGAAGATTTTGAGCACATGGGTGTGTGTATGCCAGAATGAGTGAGGGAAAACAGGAACTAGGGAAGCTTGGTGACCAACTCCAGCTACTAATTCCCAGCCCAGCCTGTGGGTTCCATAGAGCGGTCTGCTAGAGGGCTGAGGGATATTTTTCTCTAGAAAATCTTGATTCTGGGGAGCTGAGCTCTTCTGCTTGGTTGTCCACGTGATAAAGAGAACAGGGAAAGAGAGTAGGCAAGCCAACTGTGCTGTCTGCTTCTTATGGTTTCAACTAATCAGGGAAGCTCAGGGAATCTTGGGGTTCCCAAAAACAGATTTGGATCTCATTTTTTAAAAAGAATGAATTCCAGGCTCTTTTCAATGACAGATGGGCTTAGTTATTTATTAACAGTTTATGCTGACAATTTCCATTGTTGAGCTGACTCCCTTCTGACTCTCCAAATCCAATCATTTCCACCTGCCCTCACCCCCATACTCTGGCCCCTCCAAGGTTGGTCACCTGGGGACAGAGCAAGGGCACCCTTACTGAATACAGTGTTCTAGAAAGGCATTAATGGCTGTGGTGGCTGCTGACTGCGAAAGTGGAAGGCCCAGGGCATCCATTTATCTAAGGCATCCCATACCATTAATATGGTAGATTCCAGTTGATTGGGATTTTCAGAAATAGAAGTAAGTAATACGTCTCTTTTATTGAATCAGAGAGATCAGAAGCCAAAGTGGGGGGTCAGATTCAATTTTTAGCAGTGCAATTGGGAAAGTCATATAACCTCACTAGACTTAATGTATCCTAAAATTTTTTTTAAATAGTAATTCTTACTCTGACACCTTCAAGGGTTGTCAGATTAATCAACTGAGCATATATGTAAAAATGCTTTTAAAAGTATCAAGAGATATAAACTTACAATATTATAATTCATATAATAGTGTTCTAAGACTGAAGATTAATACAGTAATTGGAGTAATTTAAATTGTTGTTAAGTTTGCCTATTAGCTCAATATATTTGTAAGAAAACAGTTGATTAATAGTTGATTAATTATCCAATTTACTTTGTATCACTGAAATGAGAAAGATGGCCTAAGAAACAAGCCCTTGTCCAGTTATTCATGATTAGAATGCCCCGCATCTCACGAGTATTTTAAAATCACAGTTTGAAGGTTAGCTTATTACTTATAAAATAACAGGCAGCTCGTGTAAGTCCTATCGTTTCTTCTCTGCCCCAGTGTTTTTATCCAAGGTGATGCTTTGTATCCCTCAAATGTTCTCCTGTCACTCAGCTGGCTCAGAGGCTCTCATTTCTGACTCTCCCAATTATGTTGGCGGAAGGATTGACTCGGTACCTCCGTGGGAGACTCAGAATTTCTTATGCTTCTTTTTCCTGGGAAAGAGATGGCAGGTGCTTCAGTTCTAGCACAATGTAAATAACAAGCTAACACTGCAGTACCATCAGCATCTCTGACAAGGTCATTCCATTGGTGTCAGAATTTACAGAGGTCTGAAAACAATACATTCCATCTGATATGGAGGTTGATATTTTTGGTATCGGTATATGACTAGCATACAAAAGATGCATCAATCTTACCATGTAACCAGGTGAAACGATGTGTATAATCCCAGGTATCAGAGAAACCCATCAGCAACACTGATGACAAAATGTTAAATGCCGTCCACACAGTGGCCACCTGAGCTATCTTTGTGGCCTGTGTGGTGGGCTTCCTGAGTAAGAGAGATTAAAGTAGATTTGTGGAGAAAAGGCTCTCAACACTACCAGTCCAGTCTGGTTCTAATTTGGAGGTCAAATATTCAGTAGATTTGAACATATCTCTAGATATTTTCTGATTATAAGGCTACTCATGTTTGCTGCCAAAAAAAAAAAAAAAAAGTCAGAAAATACAAACTATTACAAAGGGCTATCTTATAAATGGAAAAGATTATTTCTTTTTACTACAAAGAAAAAGATGACCCACAATCCTATCATCCAGGCAGAAAGTGGTGTTTTACAACCTTCTTTAAATACATATTTTATAGAAATGGGATCTTACTATGCAAACTGTTACATGTTGTTAAGTGAAGTAAGTTGTTTCTGACTTACAGTTCAGCACCCACTACTCAGTTCATGGGGGTGGCTGTAGCTCATTGCAGAAGACAGGCTCACAAGAGAAGTCATGGCTACCTAGCCCAGGGCTCAGCCTCAGGCAAGGCCTGAAGCTCAAGAGCCCCTCATGAGTGTGCCCAGCATTTTGTGAACTATCTGGAAAATTGATAAAAACCTTTGGAATGTCTAACAGAAACTTGTAGAAATTTTCAGAAAATTTAGATATCAATATGTACAGTGTCTGTCCTCTGGCTGATTACTGAGCTCCCTGTGTGAACAAATGTTCTCAGCAGTCTTTGGCAAGAGCTGACTGCAGCCTTAACTGCCTGCCTGAAAGGATCAGCTGGAGCTGTACAAGTATTTCTAATCCTGTCATTGAAACTCAGTGTGATTCTGGGGCTGTGCACAGATGAACTGGATTTCCAAGGTAAAATGACTAACATATAAACCAACAAGATGAATTTCTATGAGAAAATTTTTTCAGGGTCATTATTTTATCTGTTTCTTGGTTTATATTTTCATAGACCTTGAAGCTCCATGGGTCCAATTTTCTCCACCTTCACTATGAAATCCCTTTATATTTTTAGCAAAGACACACTAGCTTTTTAATCTTCAAATAACAGCACACACACACACACACACACACACCAAAAATACACTCTTTCCCATCTTGAACAGAGGGCATATCCCAAGAAGTGATCCTTTTCAGGAAATATGTTAAGATAGGAATTGTGTTAACAAAAGAAAAAGAAGAAGAAAAGAAGAAATTGATTCCCAGTGAATTCAGCAAAAGCAAGCCTGTGATTCAGCAAAAGCAAGCTGTGGACCGTTACATTCAGTTCACAGAATCGCACCTAATTGCAGCAGGGAAAGGACTACTCCCTAATCACAGGCTGCCCTGCCTGCCAGGAATGAGGGCCATGACTCATAAGCTATTTGTTCTTTCTTTTCAGGAAATCCAGCTCCAAGGGAAGATCCCATGCTGTCGAAAAGAAGCTACCTATGAAGAAAAATGAGAACAATTAAGCCCTAAATCTGTACAAGAAACTTGAACAGCTGAGACTCTACAACGAAAACGGAGATAATGCTAATGATTATGTTTTATAGCCTCAACCTGCCTTACATCTGGAAGAGTTCCAAAGCCCTCAGCAAGTTGTCACATTGATAGAAGGGGCCCCTGCTGAGCCACAGCTGCTTCTGGGGAAGAGCCGGCATCTGGAGAACATCTGTATATCAATCCCCAAAACAGGCCAAGCAGGAAGGCTATTAGAGCCTCAGCAAGGCAAACCTCCTGCCTGGAGCCTTGGTCCTGGGCTCCCTACATTCTGGAAGTCTAAGGTGCCCTACTCACTATCTAATGCAAATGCAATAAAAGCTTAGCTATCTGTAAACTTTGAGGAAGGAGCCAATCTGCACAGTCAAGCTCTCTAGTTAGCTGAAGGGTTTTGACATAGTTAGGCACCCACTTTTGTTTAACAATTACAGATGAAGAATTTGCTTCATTGTCAATCCTCACCCAAGGATATAGCCACTGATTTTTGGAGAGAGAGGAAGAGAGAGAGAGAGAGAGAAACATCCATGTGAGAGAGAAACAGCCATCAATTGCCTCCCATAGACTCCACAATCAGAAATCAAACCTACAACCCTTCGGTGTACTGGACAACTTTCCAGCCAGCTGAGCCACGCTGGCCAGGGCCAGATAAAGCTTTTTAAAAGTACTCCTAGATTCTCTTTCTTAATTCAAATTAACCATAAATTCTTAGTGTTACACCTTCAATTCATCCAGTATTATTCAACATGAAAAGATCAATGATGAATCAATAGGCTTTTTTTGTTATGGGTAGGGGGGCATCCAGAGCATTCTCTATGTATACAGTTGTGCATGTGCTTGCATGCACCACAGACACAAACACACACACACACACACACACACACACACTCACATGCACAAACTCATACAAGTTTAGGGGGAGGAATGTACTAAGGGAAGTACAGAGAGAAATGATATTGTCACAGGAATGAGCAGACTGTGTTATCAGCTCCACCTTCCATTAACTAGCCATTAACTAGATTAGTCACCTTCACTCTCTGTACTAAAATGAGGGAGAATCACTAGATGTTCTTTACGGTCTCATCAAATGTCAATCTTGATGATTCTTTAAGAAATATATTACTCCAAATTCATTTCTTCCTTTTTCTCTTTTTTCTTTTTCTTTTTTCATTTCCTCTTTCTTTCCTTCCTTATTTCCTTTTCTCTCTTCCTTCATCTCAATGCCTAGTTGTTGCTTATTTGGAGTGTTAAAAGAAATAAGCCAGATAAACCTAAAATTCAGTGCAGTCCACATGAACTCCAAGGTGCAAGATCTGTGCCTGAAACTGAGGTGTGCCTTTTCAATGAGATAGCAATTATCTGCCCTCAAAGATCTTAAATCTCATTATAATAGTATCATAGCAAGTTTCAATGATCAGACTTCCTCTGTTTTCCCAAATATGTGGGAATTACACACATTGGGAAGATAAACAGAAAAGATCATGTGAGCCAAATAGCCTGAGAAGTCTGGTGGAATACACAGTAGGAAATATAAAAGATTTTAAATAGAAGGAAAGGGAAAAGAGTATACACTAGTTAATTCAGTGGCAACATGAAGCCAGGAGAAAAGGTTATAAAAGGTCAGCAGAGTTCATAGGAAAACTGACCACAGGGGTCACACCCTTGGGTACACCAGGGGTAGCCAAGGGGTCAAGGTGCTGCATCGGAGAGCAGTATACACTATGCAGAACTAGACTGATGGTCAGGGCACTGCAGTGGGAGGCAGTGCACACTGCGCAGAACAGACTGATGGTCAGGGCACTGCAGTGGGAGGCAGTGTACACTGCACAGAACAGACTGATGGTCAGGGTGCTGCAGTGGGTGGGGGCAGAACAGACTGATGATCACATGATGCAGTGGAGGGGAGTGTACACTGTGCATAACCAGACTGACGGTCAGGAAGCTGCAGTGGAAGACAGTGATTATCGTGCAGAAATGGACTGACGGTCAGGGCACTGCAATGGGGAGCAATGTGCACTGTGCAGAACTAGACTGATGCTCAGGACACTGCAGTGGGGGGCAGAGTGCACTGTGCAGATCTATACTGACAGGGGCTGCAGTGGAGAGCAGTTTGTACTATAGGGAACTATGTAGCCCAATCCAAGTCTAAAGACTTCAGTTGAACTTTTATAAAATATTTATTGGACGAAGTGAATCAGTCTTCAGGCAGGATAAAACCATAGGACCAGACCTTGTGACCTGCCATTATTCTTTAAAAGACTTGCTCTTCTCTTCTTTCAAAAAAGCAAAGGAATAAAAATTATATAGCCTCCATAAAAAAAGAGAACTTAAGGTCTTGATGAATAAAACATGATGGGATTAAAACCCTTTTATGCTCTCCATCTCCTGGAGAATTTTCCATTGTCCTTGTACAATAATATAAGTTATCACATTGGGGACTTTTTTTTAAAACTCATCTTTAAATAGCTGCTTCACCTATAACCCGGGGATGACAGCCGTTTTTATTATTTAAGCATGTCTCCAGCTGTGAAAAAGATATTTTTAGAAAGTCTAAACTGCCACAGCACTATTACTGTCTGTCTGAAATGCATATAAATGTTGGGCAAATGTTGCAATAGAAAAGTAGTTTTGTATGCTGAGACTTGTTCTGATTCAGCAAATGAAGGGAAAATGAGAAAGAAAACTGGCACCCTGCAGCTAGGAAGAAGTCTTGGCAGCCAATGCTAACTAAGGGTAATTACCAAAATCAGGAGCCAAAAGGTTTTGTTTATTCTTCAGTGTGTCCCCAATAAGAACAAAGAGAGAAACCAAGCTATACTGCAATGATCTATATTGATATACTGTGTTCGCAGTTAAAGTGAAATGCTTCTCTCAATGTCAGAAGACTGGTCTAGGAAAGGGGAACTTTTAGCCATAAGAATTTCAGAATTTGCATTTGAGAATGAAGTTATCACTAAAGAGGGAGCTGGCAGCAGAGAGCTGAAGGCTACAAGAACTAAATATTTCAGTTACGTTGCCCAGATGAAGGCCAGGACACTCTCCGAGGTTCCATTGCAGCCCACCAAGCACCCACTGCTGGTTGCACACCCCAACCATGTTTGGCTGCACAAGACCCCCACTGACTAAGCTCAAAGCCAGGCCCACCACTGAGAAGTGCTCATGACTAATAATAGATATGAATTTGCAAGTATCCTGAATTGGATTGTGCAGTTAGGTCAGCCTGGAGAAACCCCCAAGAGGCTGTGAGGCCACCTTCACACATAACACCAGCCCCTCACCATGTCTTGGAGATCTATTTGCTGACAGCCTTTCTCTGGAACCTGCCCAAAAGTAAGAAGTAAAAATAAACTAAGACCAAGAACATGCAATTAACACACAGTGAAATGTTCTCCTTCCAGAGAGGATGGTATCTCTATGTCTAGCAGGAAAGAGGTGCCCTCACACATGCAGTTAATCCAGGTCTCAGTTGACTCATTCTGATAGTACTTTTAAATTTCATCCCCCACTGTTTGGGAGGCAAGGGGATGGAGTGAGAGCTCAAACTTCAGAGTCACGTGTCCTGGGATAAAATCATAAAATCACAGTTCTGCCATTTTCTAACTATACTAACTTAACTTTTCTCTGCCTGTTTCCCCATCTGCAAAAACATGACATGGCACTAGTAACACAGCATGGAGCTGTTGTGAGAGTAAATGGAGTTCAGCCTATAAAGCACTTAGAGTAGAGCCTATAATACAGTCAGCACTCAGTCATGAGGGGCACGAGTCTAATATCCTTCATCTTTTAACACTTGGCCAGAACTCACCACTTTGGGGGGACTGTGGCTGCTCACAGCCTCACAGCCTTGTTCTCTGTCATCCTTGATTGACCACAGACACTGTCCTCTCCAGTGTGTCATCCTCTTATGGTCAAAGTTTCTGCTCTTTTGACCACTCTGCCAAGCCTTCCTCCCTTCCACACCTTTCTGTCCCCTGGAATCCTCTTCTTTGGATAATTTTTCTCTCAGTCCAACATCTGCTATCAGCTATTGAGATTTAAATATCTGTATGAACGATGGTACAGACACACATCAAATCAAGGACTGCAATCTTAAATGTCAACAAGGGCTAGGCAGAAAGCATCGATGGACAAAGCCAGCCAGTCTGAGGGTAAAATGAGACAGCAAAACCCAACAATGGCATCGGCATCAGCTAAGAAAGGTGGAGCGTTTGGCAAACTAGACTGCACACCTTTAGGAGGAAGGCAGCCCCAGATTAGCATATGCCACATGAGAATGTACATTTCTGAAGAAAGTAGAAATCCAAAATTTTTAAAAATTGGCAAATGTTCATTATAAAAATAACAAGGCAGAATACAGCCAAATAAAATAAGTTCCTGGGCCAGATTTTGTTCCTGAACAGCCAAGTAGAACATGACACCTCTCTCTCAGCACAGGTCTCCTGGGCAGTACCCTTCCTCCTGAGCCACACAGAACTTTACCCCGTCCCCTCTGTCTCTCCTTGAACCCCACTCTCAGTCAGTGGATGCTTACACATCCTCCAGATCTCATCTTCAGCTTATCCCAACTCCCTATTTCCTGAGCTAGGATATCATAACTTGTTATTTTTTAATTTCCTGTTTACATATCCGTCAGGCTGTCAGCCTGAGAAAGGCAGGCACTTTGCCTGTTTTATTCTCCACCACATCTCCCTCATTCAGCAGGATGCCTGATACATGGGAGATGCTAAAAGTAATAATAATTATTATTATTATGAAAGGAATCCAAGAAATAATTCATCAATCTCTGGTTTGCACTCTCATTTCAATCCTGAATTCCATATGCACACTTCCCAGGGTCCAGTGACTGCCTTCACCTCAATAGGCTCTCAGCAGCTAGAATGTGCCACTTCTACAGTGATTTTTAAAATATGTCCACAAATTTTCCCTCTGAGAGATGTGGAGCTTCGCCTCCTTCCTTATGGGTGGGATGCAGGAGCTGCTTCTAACCATAGAATGCACCAGGACCTGAGCTATGTCACCTCCAAGATCAGACCACGAAAAGATCATCTTAGTCTGTTCAGGCTGCCAAAACAGAAGACCAGACGCTGGAAGGCTTACCAACAACTAGCCTTCATTTCTCACAGCTCTAAAGGCTGGAAGTCCAAGGCCAGGGGCCAATATAGTATGGTGAGGGCCCTCTCCTGGGTTGCAGATTTCTCATAGTATGCTCCCATGGCAGAAAGGGGCAAGGAATCTCTATGGAGCTTCTTCTATAAAGTCATTAATCCCATCCATGAGGGCTAATCACCTTCCAAAGGACCCACCCCAAAATGCCATTGCTTTGGAGGTTAGGTTTCAGCAAATAAATTTAGGGGGACACAGACTACAGAAAAGACTACGACTTCCATTTGGCCCAAGCTTTGTCTCTTCCTCCCTCTCTCCTTCCTTTATTCCCTCCTTCTCCCCCTCCCTCTCCTTTCCCCTCTAACTTCACCCACCCCAACTGGTTTCTGTTTTTGCCTCTCTCCTCCTTGCCTTTGGGGCAGCCATCCTGGAAGAGTCCCAGGGTGATGTCCACCTATCAGGAAATTTCATCCTCCTGCCCATGGCCCTGCCAGTGAGCATGGAGGAGACCCAGCCACATCCCCAGATGACAGAAGCCTTTTCTGATAGCCTGAGCCAGAAACACCCAACTCAGGTACTCCCTGACCCTATATTGATCTGAGAAACTGTGTGATGGAATAAACATTTGTTTTTTTAAGCCACTAAGTTGTGGGATGCTTTGTTACACAGCAAGAGATCAACAATAAAACATCTCTAAAATGACTTCATTATTATCTTTCCTCTCCCCACCCTCTTCTCCCCTCCCTTCTAAACATAAATCTTCTCCGAAGTCCCCTGGTTCTATTAAGGGCTCTACCTTTTCAAATCGCCAAGGCCTGCAAACAAAGTATCCTCTTCAGAGAGTCTCTGTGATTCCTTGCAACCCCGATCCTGTGAGTGGTCAAGCCCTGTTTATAATAACACTACAGTAGAGTTTGCCCATTCCTCTCTCTCCATCCCTATTGCCATTTTCCTACTTTACATTCTCCTTACTCTTTTCCTGGCCTTCTACCTGATTTCTCTGGCTCCTTTTTTTTCCCTCTGATGCATCAGCCAGACTCCTCAGTAAAATTTTATTCAAATAGATCATTCTTTTCATAAAAAATGTTAATAGTTTTCCATTACTGGTGGAAGAAAAATCCAGATGTCTTAGAATGAGAGTCTGGCCTGAATTCTCTTTTAGACCTAATACTCCACTACCATTTTTCATATCTTCCAAGCTATTTCAGCAAACACTTCTGGAATAGCATCATGGCTTTGTGATAGTTGTTCCAATTATCTGTTTCAGCTTAAAAACTACCCCCAAAGCTTATAACTTAAGCAACCACTTTTATTTATCATGATTATATGGGTCATGAATTCAGGAAATGTTTCATTGACTTGTCTCTGATCAATGTGACATCAACTAGGCTGAAGAACCTATTCTGAAGATGACTTCTTTGCCCTCAGGCCAGCCATCTCAGTTCCCTTTAGCCTTTCTCTGCACATGGCCTCTCACCTCCTGGCCTTTTCCACACGACTTGGGCATTTCTCCACATTATGGTTCCAGAATCACCTAGTGGTCCTCCTCTTTCATGGTGGCTATTTTCCAACAGAGATGTTTTCAAGGCTGAAAATTCCAAGAGGGTCCCAAGGAAGCATGAAGACCCCTATGACTTCTTCTTGGGAGTCATGCAGCAATCACATCTTTATTTAATGAGTTTCAGGGACAGTCCAGGTTCAAGAAGAGAGCTACACAAAGGTGTGATCAAAGGGACGTATGGTTCTCTGAGAAGGTGGGTTATCTTTCAACACTAACTTCCCCTGTACTCTTTACCCCTGGGGAAACCCTTAAGATAATGTGAAGACACTGGGAAAGGATTCCAAAAATATAGACAGTGAATAGTTATTAATGCACAGAGAAACTTTTTCTGAGAACTCAGGAGCAAGCATTGGTGAAATACACATACACACACACACCAGATACTTCCACTTATATTTTGATTAGAGGACAGAATAAAAGCACAAGAAATTGTAAATAGATTTTTAATAAGATGAAATTTATATATCATAAAACCCCTTAAATTTTAGAAAAGCAAATTGAAGACAGAAATCTAGGAAATCTATTCAAGGTACACACCTAATCCACTCACTCACATGAAACCCCCACAAACTCTTGTAAAATTTCATTTTAAATACTAACTCCCCAAACCAAATCCATTTATGCTCAGGATAAAAATGAATCAAATTTTTCCTTTGTATTGACAACTGAAACCTAATTATTCTTTGTGTGTGTGTGTTTGTTGATTTATTTTATTTTTTTAAATTTTATTGTTGTTGTATCACATCCATCCCCCTTTTTTTTTTTATTTTATTGTTGTTGTATTACATCATCCCCTTTTTGCTCCCCTCTGTCCCCCTCCCCACCCTCCCATTCCCCCCAAAATCAATCCCACCTGTTGT
>PVIW01016273.1:0-17125 GCA_004026585.1 Noctilio leporinus | reverse complement strand
AGTGCGGAATGGATTAGGTGAGATGCTCCTGCTACATGCTCCATGCCTGTACTTTTCTTTTCAGTTCTCACAGTATATTTGCTTATTTCGTCTCTGAAAAAGCTGTAAGTACAAGGGTGGGCCCGGGGATTATTTTGCTACTGGTATTTTCCCAGCAAAAACACAGTGCCTGACCCAAAACAGACACCCAATACATAGTATTAGAGTGAATGAATGCATCAGTGACTGCATTTGTGAGGGAGAGGAGACTATTGAAAATACCAGGAGGGCTACTCAAGGGCAAGGACAGTGGGAACGGGTAAGGTATGAGCTGTTGAGGGATGATGATGAACCAGACTTGGTGACTAATTATTAGATGTGGGAGGTGACTGAAGATAGAATGAATACCCATTAATAGCCAAGATTCCTACAATTTCCCCTTCCTCATCTATCTGAATCACAATCTCCTTTCAGACTCCTCAGCAGCTGCAATTCCTCTCAAGTTAGTCAAACATTCTCTGTGTGCTGTGGGATCTCCCCCTCGCCAGCCATTGATTCATTCATCCAGTTCAATAAATCTTGGTTAAATACTTCCTGTGTAAAGTGAGGCTTTTCCAAGCCAGAACTCTGACTCTTTCCTACCTCAAGAAGTGTTTTTGAGGGTTTCCCCCAGTAAGACTCACACTCCTTATACAGTAACCTAAAGTCAGATGCCCAGACATCAGACCTATAAGGGAACTTAGAGACTTTGTCCAGGCCCCTCCTGAGGTCCTTGGAGGAGATGAAATTTCCCCAAGGTCCCACTACTAGGAAGTGTTGGAGCCAGAACACAAACTGAAGTTTCCTTTCCACACCTCCCCCATCCAAGATCAGGACAGGTGGAGGTGGCCATGGAGAAGGTGGGAGGGACTTAGGTTGGTCTTGAAAGTTGACATACTGGAGCAGCCGAACCAAGCTTTCCAATTACACAGCCTCTGGAAACACTTGGCAACCCTCATGCCCACAGTCCCTAGGAGGGTTTCTTCAGCATGGGTTGCCATGCTTTGTACCATATGAGCTTGCATTTGGAATACTGTCTGACTCGAGGACAGCTGATCTTGAGGCTGGCCAACAGCCTAGTCGGTGGAATGACATAAGAACTATGCCTCATACGGGTGGTGTATAGAAGGACACATGTATAAAACAATCAGATCTTTTTTCAGGGAGGCTGCATGTGAGGCATTCAGAAGAAGTGAACAATTAATTAGATATTCATGTGGTAGTGGGTGGGGGGTACCAGAAACTACACAGCAAAAGCTAGGAGAAAGCTGCAGAAACCTTGAGACATTTGTATCATGAGAACACAGGATCACAAGGCAGCCGAAGCCATGAAGCAATAGGAGCCATGAAGAACAGAAACCGTGAGACAAATCCCTGAATCCGTGGGATTTGTACAGCAGCAGAAGGCTTGAATAGACAGGATCCATGAGGCAGCAGAAGTGAGAGACAGCGGGAATCACAGGGTAGCTGCTACCATAGGGCAGCAAGGCAACAGGAATCGAAGAGGCAGCAGGAGTTACAAAGCAAGTAGAAACTATGGCACAGAGAAGGACTATTTGGAATTGAAGCCCCAGAAGCCAGGAAGCTGCAGGTGGCAGGAGGCCCAGAAGCTGTGAGGCCCCGAAGGCCCTGTGGTAGCAAGGAGGGAAGCAGACTAAAGGTAGTTAGTGGCAGTAGGAGTATAAATACAGCCAGAAAAGAATTGCATCACCATTTTGGGAAGCACTAGAGAAGGGAGCAACAGATGCTTGCAGCTGAGGGGGTGATGAGATAAATGTAGCCAGGCTCTAGGGCTGCTTTGGATCATGAACCACTTTCAAGTTTCTGTTCTGTGAGGCTGCCTGTGTAAGCTGTTTTGGGTTTCCTCATTGCCCTGTGAATACTTCAATAAATCTCCATCTCCAACCTGAGTGTGTCTGTTTCTTGTCATCTAAAAGAGGTGAAAATTGTGCTATGCACTTGAGATGAGTGGAGAGCAAGGCAGAACGTCTTCCAGGTGGGTTTGAGCCAACACAAAGGCAGGAATTCACTCATTCTCTCTCTCATGCCCTCATTCATTTACTTAGGGGCTTCTTTTTTTCATTCATCTATCCACTCATCATTTATTCACTTATCATGTATAACTCATTCATTCATTCATGCATTCATGCACTACTATAAACACCTATTCATTTGATCATTTGTTCTTTCCTGTATTCACTCAGTCGTCCCTTTACCATTCATCTGTTCATTGAGTTCCTCTTTCGGCAAGGAGGTTCTGGGGACAAGATACACTCCCTGAGCTCTAGGAATTCACAGTTAACTGAAGACTCCAGTAAGCAGGTAAGTGCAACCAAGTGTGATGGATGACATACAGAGATAGATGAGGCAGAGTGACAGAATATAGGACAATTGGATGGTTCTTCCTGGGTAAAAATACTCAGGAAAGCTTTTATAGAGAAGAAAGTGCTAGAATTGAGTTTTGAAGGAAGAGTTGGTGTTTACCATGTGGCAAAATGTGAAAGAACATTTTTTAGCAGAGGAGCTGCCCAAGTCAAGTTATGTGGAGAGTGTGACAGTGCATGGGGGACAGGAGGCAGGTAGGGAGGGAGCAGGCATTGTCCCATGCCCTGGAAAAAGTGGCAGAAGCTAGGCAATCAAGCTTAGTTTTGACCCTATGACAATGAGAAGCCATTGAAGGGTTTGAAGCAGGTATGTGACAGAGATCGAGTGGTATTTTAGGAAGATCACTCTTAGATGGCTGGGGACATGAAGTGTTGACCTAAATAATGTACCTGAAGAACAAGTTTCATCATTGGAGGAATGGATGCAGACTTGGGAGTCTAGAAAGATAGAGGAAGGATTTCTACCAGAGGACTAAGGGAGACTTTGGAGGAAGTGGAATTTGAGCTGAGCCTTGACCAATAGGGAGGATTCCCTGGTGGAGATAAAGAGCAAGGGCTTTTCAGGCCTGGGAGATAGGGAAACAGCAAGGTGGAGGATGTACATAGGGCAAGTTGGGTTAACAGATTTTCAGTTTGACTGCAGCCAGATCTGCATTTGAGGGAGAGGCAGAAAGGGAGGTGGAAGGTTTCCCAAAGTTTTCTATATTCTGCTGCCATTAGGTCTGCAGGGACAAGGGAGTTTGGGGATAGGGATAAGTAGGGGGCAGGAGTGTTCCTTCTTGTATTTAAAAAAATAAATTTTAAATACATATTTCTTTTTAAAATAGAGGTAATGCATGATGTTACTTAGAAAACAAATTAATAAACTCAAATCAGTACAAAAGGACATGAAAGGCAAGAATCTGCTGTCCCACATATCTCCACCCTCTACCGCTTTTAATTATTAGTAAACACATTCTTTTATTTATTTATTTTATTGTTGTATCCATATCTAAATATTATGCTATGAGGCCCTGGCTGATATGGCTCAGTGAACTGAGTGCTGGCCTGCAAACCAAAGGGTTGCTGGTTTGATTCCCAGTCAGGGCGCATGACTGGGTTGCAGGGCAGCTCCCCAATTGGGGGTGTGTGAGAGACAACCACACTCTGATGTTTCTCTCCCTTTCCTTCTCTCTAAAAAAATTAATAAATAATCTTTTAAAATAATTTTAAATATTATGCTATGTGGGCATTTGTGTTTAATCAATTTCCAGCATTATTCATTGGTGCCCTGCTATGATAGATGAGCATTTAGGTTATTTACACCAAGTTCAACTCTTGTCCTTTCTGCTGCTAATATAATTTAGTTTCTCTGTTAGATAGCTTTCTGAACTTAAATAATATCTTTATTTCTTGTTCCATGAACTAGAGACAATATTTCTTGACCAGAACTTTGTTGATTTGAGAACATCTTTTCTTTTTCTTTTGCCTTCTTCCTCACTGCCAACCTCCCAACTTCTGTCATCTGGTCCTTTATATTGTCAAGTTGATATAAATTTGTGTGTGTGTGTGTGTTTTTCATAGTTTGATAGTTAGATTCTAAAAGTTGAAGATCAATAGTCATTATATTAATATGACTATAAACATTACGGAGCCAAAAAATATATTACAGAGCCAATTAATGTACTTTTATAAGTTTTCCTTAGCAGTTTTTCATTTTTCCTTGAGTTTCTAATTCTTTTTTCTCTTTTACTATTTTACTTTATCATATATTCCATTTTTTCTTTTCAAATTCTCTATTACATTATTTCATGAAGCCCACTTTTTTCCTCTCAAGAGACCTTATTTCTAGTTCTCCATCCTTTTTCTCAAATTTGGACTTAGTCATTTTCTAGGCCTGATGCATTTTGGGACTTTTCTTCACTGCTTTCCTTGGTTATATCAACTATTTACTGGTTCCCAGGGTTTTTATTTTAATTTCTTTTTCCATTGCTTTGATAGTGCACATCCTCACACAACTTTCTCAGAAAAGTTGTGTAGGAGGTAGACTTCCTGAGTCTCTGCATCTCTGAAAATATCTATTCCATCCTTATACTTGGCTATAGATTCTGAGGTTCAATGTCATTTTCCCATAGAACTTTGAAGGCATTGCTCCATTTCTTCCAGCATCCATTTTTTTCATGATAGAACATCTGATGTCAGTTTTAGTCTTACTGTTTTATAGGTGACTTTTCCCATCTCTTTATATTCTGTCCTTCTGTGACATGAATGTTAGATCTTTTTTTATAATCTCATAGGTCCCTATGGCTCTGTTCACTTTTTTTTTTCCCAGTCTATTTTTTCTCCATTTTCCGGATTGGGTAATTTCTATTGTCTATCTTCAAGTTCACTGATTCTTTTCTCTGTCCTCTCCATTTTTCTGTGAGCTCATCCATTGATCTTTTTGTTTTAGTTATTGTATTTTTTTCAGTTCTAAAATTTTCATTTGGTTCTTTATATCTTATATTTCTTCACTGACAGTTTCTTTTCTTTTCTTTTCTTTTCTTTTTTTCATTTGTTTTAAGTATGTTTCTAATTGTATGTTTAGGCATTTTTATGATGGCTCCTTAAAAACCCTAGTCAGGTAACTTTTAACATCTCTGTTATCTTGGTGTTGGATTCTGTTAAGTGTCTGTTCTCATTCAATAGAGATATTGTGGATTCTTGGTATGATGAATAATTTTCTATTGAAACCTGGGAACTTTGGGTATTGTGTTCTCAGACTCTGGATCTTATTTAGATATTCTGTTTTAGCTTGCTTCCTCAGACACTCTTCTGGCAGCAAAAGAGGGGCCACTATTTTGTTACTGCCAGGTGAGTGTGGAAGTCCAGGATCCCCACTCAGTCTCCGGAGACACCCCAATGGGAGGGTTTCTTCATTACTCATAGGTAGGTGATGGGCGTTCCAGCTCCCCACTCAAACTTCTTGAATACCACCCCAGCAGAAAGGAGGTAGGTGACTGTTTATAGTCAGTGAGGGTGGAAGTCTAGGCTCCCCACTTTGCCTTTTCTAGTAGGACCACACGTTTTTCCTGTGGTATTTGGCTGGAGTAAGTGGTTACTATCTCATTGTCACCTTCTTCAGCACCAGGTCTTGGGTATGTGAGGTGAAAAGCAAACCCAGAGAACTCACTACCATGCCACTGTTCTGCTATCAAGGTCCCCAACAGGTTTGTCTTCTTTCTCCTCCTCTCAGAGTCTTCTTATGTTTATATATAATGTCCTAAGATTTTAGGAGAGGACTAGGGGAAAGTACTTTTCTATTCACCCCCTCTTTAAATAGTTATTTTAAAATTGTATTCTTATTCTGAAATTTCATAATTATGCATTTAGGTTTGGGGATTTGTCATTCATTGTCCTGGTCATTGATCAAGTTGTTTCATTTTGAGGTTCTTCTTTTTTTTTTAAAGATTTTTTATTTATTATTTTTCATAGAGAGGGGGAGGGAAGAGAGGAAGAGAGGGAGAGAAACATCAATGTATGGTTGCCTTTCACCTACCTCCAGCTATGGACCCGGCTGGAGACCTGGCTTGCAATCTGGTTATGTGCCCTGACTGGGAATCAAACCAGTGACCTTTGGGTTTGCAAGCCATCACCTTATTCACTGTGCCACCAGCCAGGGCTCATTTTTGAGGTTCTTTAACTGAGAATTTTTCTCATCTTATTTCTTTGATACATTTCTCCCTTCTGTGTTCTTTATTCTCTCTTGGAACTTTTTAAAGTTTGATAGTAGACCTTTTGAATTTATTGTTTATAGTTTTTATCTGTTCTGTACTTCCCTCTCTTTCTTCATCCCTCACCCCTACCTTCCTAGCTCTCTATTCCTTCATTTCATTTTTATTTACTTTCTGGGAGAAGATTTAATTTTATCTTCCAACTCTTCTATTGCACTTCTTTTCATTTTCACAACCACATCTTAAAATTTCCAAATATCTATTCATCTTCACTTTTCCTTTCTTATAATATTCTGTTTCTGTTAAATGATGCACTATTAGCTTGAATCTCTCTGGGAAAGGGGGTGTTTTTATATTTTCTTCTATTCTCTGAAATATCTATTTCCTTTTGGGATTTTTTCTTCCCTGTTTGCTTATTTTAGTCTCTTTCAACTTGCAGAGTTTTCTCAAATGCCTGGTGACCCATAGTTGTTTACTCATATTTAAGAATAGATCGATAAAAATATGATTGCAAGCTCTGTATATGGGGACAGGGCTAGGTAATTGGTGGCTTTCCTTGAGGATGACTGGGGGGAAACCTACTGCTGTGCTGCACAGACCCTGAATGCCAGAATGCTACGATTTTTCTCCTCTGAGATTATTCAGTGTCCTTAGAAAAGAACCCTTTGGTTTTTGCGTAAGGGGTAGGTGCCTGGCTGCTGTGAATTATACACAAGGTGATAGGTTAGCAGTTTGATATACAGCCACTCAGTTATTCTCCCTGTTTCCGGCCCCACATCTCATCCCACTTTACATCATACTAGTGTTATTAAGACCCAAGATGCTCCAGACTTCTGCAGAGGAAGCTCAATTCTTCAGTGCCATCACCTCCATGCACATTCCCTCTTTTAATCTCTTAACTCCTATCATTTATAGGTTTACTTTTATATTAACAAGGTTAATAACATTTACATTTTGTTCTATAACCATAATTAAGTCATCCATGCTTTGCTGACAGGTCATTCTAAAAGTTTAAAGTGAATAGAGTGTTTATGTTATTACGATGATGTAAATGTTGTTTCCTAATGCTCCAATTAGTACACTAGGATTACATTTCTTCTTTTATGCAGTTTTTTCCTACCCAGAGTTTTTAATTGCCTTTCTTTTTGTTTTCTTGTATTGTCTGACTTATCTTCTTCTTCACTTTTCCAAATTCTCAAGGAAACTATAAAATCAGTTGAATCTCCCTTTTTCCCCCAAATACCTTCCTCCTCTTATAATTTGGAATGATTGGTCTGTAGGTCTGTGGCACAACTATCATCCTGGGATGTACATTCAATATTCTTCTGGGTTGGATCCAGCCTTTCCTGGCCCCTATATCTTCCTTTTCCTTAGTTTGCTCCTTATTAGTGGGCTTTGTGGTTGTTCTTCAATATCCATTCCTCTCCTCCCCTGCAATTTGAGTGGGACTGACCCCACCTCCAGCTCTAGATATAGACCTTTATTGGTATAAATGGATCTGACAAATCTTGCCTCCTTGCCACAAGATTATTGGTTCAAGAATGATCCAATCACACTGAAGCTTAGGATTTTTCCATTTTTGAGGGAAGATGTGGCCTGTCTTCCCTTGGATATGAAGGAAGAAGTATGTAGTCTGGTCCCTGTTTTAGCCATCTTGGGAACATGCCAAAGGACTACCTGAGGATGGAACTGACAAAAGGAGGAAGCAGAACCAAGAGAATCATAGAGAAATGAAACCATGGTCCTGGTCATACCATGCCTGAAGTCTGCCTTGCCTATGGACTTCTGAGTTATGTGCGCCAATAAATTGCATTTTTTTTTCAAACCACTTTGAGTTGGGTTTTATATTGCTTGCACCTGAAAGTGTTTAACATACATTTGGCTGTCCCACTTTAGAGAGGGAATGAATGCATGTTCTGTTATATGAGGTTCTATATCAGATGGAAGCATTTTTTTTTTAGAGTAAGCATGAGAAGAAGAGTATATGTGGACATCAGACACCCAAAGGAGTGAACTATAGTGGCTGCTTAGCATCTAAATCCCCATCCTGTTTGGGGGTGGTTCCTTGCTAGTGTGAGTTTTGTTGGGACATAGAGCTTTACTTCCAACTATGGAAACAAGTTAGATACTTCCTTTCCCTGCCCACCATGCAGCAAGTGCTGAACACGCTGTTCATGGCTTTGAATACAGAGTCAGTAACACAAAGGACACAGGAATATACAAAAATTAACACGTGGTTGATAAATTAGGGGAATATTGTTTCAATGTGCAAAGTGACAAAAGATTAATAACTAAAAAAAGAAGACAGTAAACCCAATAGGAAAATGAGCAAAGGATATGAAGAGTAATTAACAGGAGAAATTAAATTTACACAAGGGAAACTTGGATATGTTGAGATTTTCAACTCTTCTAATAATTAGACAAAGGAAAATTAAAATAACAGTGAGAAAGCACTATAAGAATAGCAGGATAAGTAAGCCCTGACTGGTGTGGCTCAGTGAACTGAGCACTGGTCTGCGAACCCAAGTGTCGCTGGTTCCCAGTCAGGGCACATACCCAGGTCTCTAACCAGGTCTCCAGGCAGGTCTCCAGCCAGGTCCCCAGCTGGAGGCAGATGAAAGGAACCATACATTGATGTTCCCCTCTCTTTCTCCCTCCCCTCTTCCCCCCTCTCTAAAAAAATAATGAATAAAATCTTAAAAAAAAAAAAAAAAAAGAATAGCAAGATGCTGCCCTGGCTGGAGTGGCTCAGTGTATTCCAGGTGAAGCGGTCTCAAAAATTCAAGGAAACACAGATCCCAACTGTACAAGAGGAGAGTAAAGAGAAAGAGGTTGATGAAATAGGTATTGAAATTAAGAATAAAGAATTGGTAATTTTTTAAATTTAAATTTAATTTTATTATTGTTGTATTACATCCACCCCCTTTTTGCTCCCCTCTGTCCTCTTCCCCACTCACCCATTCCCCCACAAAGTCAATCCCACCTGTTGCCCATGTCCATGGTTCCTTTATACTAGGTTCTTGTCTAAACTGCTCCCCTTCCTTGCCTCTGCCTCCCCACTCCCCCCAACCCCCTTTCCCCTAACCACTGAAGGCCTATTCACTGTGTTCATATATTTGGTTCTGTTTTGCTTGTTGTTAGTTTTGTTCATTATTGTCCTGTAATGGGTGAGATCATATGGTATTTGTCCTTCACTGACTGGCTTATTTCACTAAGCATAATGTTTTCTAGTTCCATCCATGTTGTTGCAAAGGTTAGGAGTTCCTTCTTCTTTCTGCTGTGTAGTATTCCATTGTGTAAATGTACCAAAGTTTTTTGATCCAGTCATCCACTGATGGGCACCTAGGCTGTTTCCAGCTCTTGGCTATTGTAAATAGTGCTGCTATGAACATAGGTGTACGTAGGTTCTTATGAATTGGTGTTTCAGGATGTTTTAGGTATAGTCCAAATAGTGGAATTGCTGGATCAAAAGGCAGTTCCATTTTTAGGTTTTTAAGGAAACCCCATACTGTTTTCCACAGTAGCTGCACCAGCCTGTATTCCCACCAACAGTGCACAAGGGTTCCCTTTGCCCCACATCCTCACCAACACATGTTGTTTGTTGATTTGTTGATGATTGCCATTCTGACAGGTGTGAGGTGGTATCTTATTGTGGTTTTAACTTGCATCTCTCTGATGACTAGTGATGTTGAGCATTCTTTCATATGCCTCTGGGCCCTTTGTATATCTTCCTCAGTGAGTTGTCTGTTCAGGTCCTTTGCCCATTTTTGAATTGGGCTGTCTGTCTCCCTGGTGTTGAGTCGCATTAGTTCTTTATATATTTTGGAGATCAAACTCTTGTCTGAGGTATCATTGGCAATTATGTTTTCCCATACAGTTGGTTCCTTTTGAATTGTGCTGGTGTTTTCTTTAGCTGAACAGAAACTTCAATTTGATCAACTTCAATTTGTTGATTCGTTCTTTGATTTCCTTTGCCCTTGGTGAAGTATCAGTAAACATATTTCTGCATAGGATATCAAAAATTTTACTGCCTATATTTTTCTCCAGGACCTTTATGGTGGCACTGCTTATGTTTAAATCCTTTATCCATCTTGAGTTTATTCTGGTGTATGGTGTAAGTTGGTGGTCTAGTTTTATCTTTTTGCATGTTGCTGTCCAGTTCTCCCAACACCACTTGTTGAAGAGGCTGTTTTTACTCCATTTGATGTTCCTTCCCCCTTTGTCGAATATGAATTGACCACAGAGTCCTGGGTTAATTTCAGGGCTCTCCATTCTGTTCCATTGATCTATATGTCTATTCTTATGCCATTACCATGCTGTTTTGATGACAGTAGCCTTGTAGTATTGTTTGAAGTCCGTTGTTGTGATTCCTCCTACCTTGTTCTTCTTTCTCAAGATTGCTGTGGCTATTCGTGGGTGATTTTGGCTCCATATAAATTTTTGAGAATTGGTAATTTTATAAGCAAATGTGTCAAGAGCAAAGGCAGTCCTAGCCCTGAAGAATAGGCATAATGACATTATAAATACTCTTATGGAATTAATAATGTAACCATATAAAAACAAGAACATTTTTTTATGTGCGCGTATGTGTGTTTCAAAAGAGTAACTGAAGCTTGGTTTGAAATTTGTACTCTTTCGATCATTAATAAAGCTATGGCTTACTGGCTGGTATGGTTCAGTGGATGGAGTGCCAGCCTGCAAACAAAGGGATGCTGGTTTGATTCCTAGTCAGAGCACATGCCTGGGTTTTGGGCCAGGTCCCCAGTTGGGGGTGTGCAAGAGGTACCCACACATGCTGTTTCTGTCTCTCTCTTCTTCCCTTCCCCTCTCTCTAAAAATAAATAAATAAAATTTGTTAAACAAAAAAGAATGGCAAGATGTAGAAAGTCAGATATTAAGTGCTGATGAGGATGTGAGGGAAAGGGAAACTGTGGGTGGGAGTACAAACTGATATAGATATTTCAGAGAGCAATTTGGTAGTATCTCCTGAAAGTAAGTAGAACAGGTCCTTGAATAACATTGTTTGGTTCAGCATTCTTTTGTTATAATAATGAAATGTCATGGGATCTTAACTATTCTTTATATCAATTGGCCTGTGGTAAAATTAGTTTTCTTGTATGTTGTTTTACTTAAAGTCTCAGAACCTATTAATGACAATAAGTGAGGACTTATTGCCTATGTATACCCTACAATCCAGAGATCATGCACATGGATAGATATAGATATAGATATAGATATAGATATAGATAGATATAGATGAAAGAGAAATTCTCACACAGGTCCTTAAAGAAATATAGTTGAAATTGCTTGTTTTAGCACTGTTTGTGGTAGTGAAGAATTGAAGCAACCCAGATGTCCATCACCATGAATGGGCCTGGATAAGCAAACTGTGATATATTTATAGGATGGAAAACATAAAATAATAAAAAATGAACCAAATTCACTATAGCCACATATATAGGTCTCCAAAACCTAATATTGAGTGAAAAGGTAAAAAATCAGGGTATTTAGAGCACAATTTATGTAAATGTAAAACAACATTACTTATTTTCATGGATATGCATATATCTAAATAAACATACAGAAGATGGAGTGGAGGAAGTATGTATGCACTTGAGAGCTCATTAAGGTGAGCAGGTGAAGGGGAGTGGGGACAGGGACTGATGGGGGAAAGTAATAATACAATAAAATAAAACAAAAGAAGGTCCTCGAATGGACGGAGGAAAATAACATGCCATAGATTTGAAGAGCAGGAGTAGCACAATCCTGATGTTGATCACAAATCAAGGAGAACAGATGGGAGGAAGGTTAGTGTTCACCTATAGTGGCCTGTGGGGGTAGGTGGGTGATATCCCAGGTCGCAGCATTGGGGGCATCAGTTACAGTAACATCACTCTAACCACCTGTCAATAGTGTGGCTTTTAGTGTGGTTTCTTCTGCCCTATTTGCTGGACTCATGTGAGCTACATGATAACCTTGCAATAAATCCCTTTTCTCTTTAAATTAACTAGACTTAGTTTCTATTATATCACAAATCCTGGCTAATATGTCACATTTTGTTGAAAAATACCCTCAAGTTACTTCAAAAAAAATATCCTAACCCAAGGATATATTTTATTCATTTGAGAGTGGGCGGGAGTGATTGATATGAGAGAGAAACATCAAGATTGGTTGCTTACCATATGTGCCCCAACTGGGGATCGAACCTAAGTATATGCCTTGACTGGGGATGGAAGCTGCAACTTTTCTGGTATATGGCACAACACCCGACCCAGCAAGTTATTTCTCAAGAAAGGTAAATTTTGTGGTCTTTCACACCTGAAAGTGTAGCATTATTTTTACTTTCATATTTGAATAATAGTTTGTGTTTAAAATTCTGTTACAACATTTTTTTCCTCTGAATTTGAAGGGTGCTTTTAGTGTGTAGTGTTACTGATTAGATGTAGGGTGCTAATATTGTTCTCATTCCTGGGTTGGCAACCTGACTTCCCCACCTCTGGAAGTTTATATCTTCCCCTTGATACTTAGTGTTTGAAATATCACAATGATGAGCCCAGAAGGTGTTTTTCTTTCTCTTTCTTTCTTTCTTTTTTAGAGAGAGAGGAAGGGAGGGAGGCAGAGAGGGAGAGAAACATCAGCGTATGGTTACCTTTCACCTGCCTCCAGCTACGGACCTGGCTGGAGACCTGGCTTGCAACTTGTTATGTGCCCTGACTGGGGAATCAAACCAGCAACCTTTGGGTTTGCAGGTTGGCGCCTATCCACTGAGCCACCAGCTAGAAGGATGTTTTTCTCCATCTGTTTTGCTGGACACCTACCTGGTGGTTGGGCCCTTTCTTTTATTTATTTATTTATTTATTTATTTATATTTATTTTATTTTATTGTTGTTGTATTACATCCATCCCCTTTTTGCCCTCTGTCCCCCTCCTGGTTGGGCCCTTTCAATCAAAAGAATCATATCCCCCTCCTCTGAAAAATCACTTTCATTTTTTTGTTAATTTTTTTTTCTCCTTTATTTTCTCTGTTCGCCTTCTAGACCTCTTGTTAGTTGGATTTGGAACTCTTGGATAACTGTCTTTGTCTTTTTTATTTTCTTTCACATTTCCCATGTCTTTGTTGTTGTTAATTTTTAAGTCTGCATTCTGGGACATTTTGTTGACTTAATCTTCTACTGAACTTTTTTATTCTGGCAGTCATTTTTAATTTCTAAGCAATCTTTCTTATTCTCCAAAGGTGCTTTTTTCATAGCATCCTTTTTTTAATGGATGCAATATCTTCTGTGTATGTGTGCTTAATAGAACTTTATTGGAGTCTTGAGGATAACGAATGATAATTACCAGGCCAGAAAGGAAAATTTTAAATGGGTATCAGATATTACCTCTCCAAGAGAATGTCACCCATGCCCCTGTGAAGGGGACTGCCTATTGGCTGTCCCTGTCCTTAGCCTCCTAGTATGATACTATGTATGAGAAAATGATCGTCTACCAAATGGACGGGTTTTGGCCATGTGCTCCCTACCTAGAGTCTAGATCTCAGGCATCACATTAACATTACAGAGGGGAGAGTATTGTTCTGTTTCCTGCTCCCAGACCAACTGTATTTTCTGCTCAAGTGTAGCACTTTGCATAACTATTTTCTTCCTTGGATGTTCATATACCTGCCTCCCATCATGCCCCACTGAGGCAATTACAATGGGCAGCAGCATGTTTCACAGATTGGACTGTTTTAAATGTTCAATAACAATATATACATGTATAGTGGAACAAACAATCGAGTCTAGTTCTTTTTTATAGTCTTTTCCTCCAACAGGAGTCAACAGCAACCCAATCCTATGTATCTACTCATGTGGCCCAAACTGAGTTTCTCTGTGAACAAAGGCTGGGGAAAACTAAGCATACACATCTCTCAAGAACAAATAATAATTTTCAGGGACAGTCCAGAACAGATCCATGTTTAGAAGGAGAAAAAATAAACTCAATGGCAACATAATAATGTTAAATTACACCCAAATTATGTCACTGCTAAGCACATTTAACATTTCAATCAGAGTGGATAGCATTTGCTGAATGCTTACTCTGTGCCAGGCACTTGAATTACCTTCATTTCATGAAGAAGAAAAGCTCCCAGATGTCACTCACCCAGGGCCACAGAGCACGAAAATGTCAGACAGGAAATTGTACCAGGGCTGTCAAACCAGAGACTAACCAGTGTAGCTGCTTCAATGTGCTCTATTGGTTCCTACTAGCCACAGCCAGGTTCATGGTGACAGTACAACCATCTCTGAGATCAGTGGGCGGATACCTGAGATAACTTAGTCTGAGTAAGCAGACCATTCTCATTAGATTGCTTCCAAGTGAATTGATGTCCTTTCCTCTGGAGATAGAAAACTGCCACCAGCTTCTATTTAAATTTTTTTTTCATAGAAACCATAACACTTTATTTCTAAATTTTAATTTTGCATCAAAGTAATACTTGTGCACACTTTAAAAAATAAAATAATGCTACAGAGCTCATAATAACAATCCAGCAATATCCTGTCCCACTCCAACTACACGTCCTGCTCCCTAGAGGCAGCCACTTTGAGCTACTTTACCAATCTTTTGGCTGTGTCTTCTGGCATTTATCACTCTCAGCCCCCTTCTCCCTGGCCAGCTCCCACTCAAGAAGCTCAACAGCCAGATTCGTTCTTAGCCTCCCTTGCAGCTACAGATGGCTGTGTGTCCCAGTTACAGCCATGAGATGTTTTTTGGGGGCCCTCTGAAAAGAATTTGGCTTTCCTGAGACACACATGGCTGGCACTATCCCCTTCCTTCTTCTTTCTACCTTGAATATAGTCACGCTGCCTGGAGCTGTGACAGCAACCTGTGCCCCTGAGGGGATGAGCAGGAGGATGAAGACTCAACACATTAAGGAAGAAAAAATTTAAAAGCGCCTGGTTTCTTAACTGAGCAGGAGCAGCCGGATGCATGCCACACTTTCATCAATGATACATTAACTTCATGAAAAATAAATAAATTAAGCTACTGTCAGTTCATTATATTTTTTTATTGATTGATTTTTTCCAGTTCACTATTTGTTATTGTTATTAACAGGATTTTAACCTGAAGGACCATCATGTTTCTTTGAAATATGCTTATGCTACTATTTCTTTTTTAAAATTTTAAAAAATTTATTGTCATTTTTGAGGGATTTTATTTATTACTTTTAGAGAGAGGGGTAGGGAGAGAGGGAGATAGACGTCAATGTATGGTTGCCTTTCACCTGCCTCCAGCTATAGATCTGGCTGGAGACCTGGCTTGCAACTTAGTTATGTGCCCTGGCAGGGAATTGAACCAGTGACCTTTGGGTTTGCAGGCTGGCACCTATCCACTGAGTCACCAGCCAGGGTTTTGCTACTATTTCTTAACTCAACAACTTGGGACATCATCTCCTGATGTCTGGTTATGGTAGGAGAGGATTTTTGTCCTCCTCCACACACAACATCCTTATTTTCCCTCTCTTCACTTTTCCAGTATGTTTATATACCAATTCCTAGTAAATCTGTAGTTGCTGCAGAGCCAAGAAATGGACTATAATTACCTGAATTTCTTTTACCTTGTTTGTGTTTGAATTTCATAATTGCTTGGATTTTTCGCTTAAATGTGCCCAGCCTTAGTTTTTCCCTTTTCTTAATCAGTTCATTTATAAGCCTATTAGCATAGTATTTTCACAAATGTTCAAACTTCTCAGCTCATTGATGTAAGAAAAAAACTAATAAAAAGTTGATTCATTGAGCCTGCGTAAGGGGCAGGGGTTTGTCAAGTTCACTACCAGCCTTCTCTTTAAGGTGACTGGGTGGAGCATTCATGAATCCAGAAAGTGAAGGCTTTGTTCTGAAACTGATTTCTTCGGGGAGAACTCTGTATTTTGCTCAAGTGTAGATGCTTGGCTCTTATAATTTCTTCTCACAGAGAGTGGCAGAGGGAGGGTGGGACAGTCAACAGTCCCAACATATACTTTCAATTCTCCCGCTATTGGGGTCGCTACATCTTGCTGCCACCATCAGGATACCTTTTCTGCACCACAGACTCACCAGGACTTTGCAGACAGACCAACGTTCTTCACGCAGATCTCCTCCCACGTGTGAACGGTGCCTCTACTTTTG
The DNA here is from genome assembly GCA_004026585.1 of Noctilio leporinus. Taxonomy (NCBI): domain Eukaryota; kingdom Metazoa; phylum Chordata; class Mammalia; order Chiroptera; family Noctilionidae; genus Noctilio; species Noctilio leporinus. Next base: position 886 of record PVIW01016273.1, on the reverse strand, counting down.
CCGGCCCTACTTCCTCAGTTACCATACATTCAGCCCCCTTCTGCTTGTCAGGAGGTTGCTGAAGCCTCTTCCCCATGGATGGGACCTCCTCCAGTTAATTCCTCCTATACGCTTAGGTTATGGGGTGTCAGGATTAGAAGAGACAGGTGCTTTCCAGCTTGTTGAATAGAAGTTCAAATAAGAATTTTCAATAGCCACAGATTATTTGGCTAGGCCTCAAGTATGGAGGCCAACTTTTGTGCACCATTGGCAATGGAAAAGCCTGAATTTAGGATTTTGATGAATTTGAGTTTGAATTCTGACTCTCTGACATCCTTATTCAAGTCACATCCATGGGCCTCAATTTTCTACTCTACCAAATGGGAATGATACCTAAAAAAAAGAGAGAGAGATAGAAGGAAACAATACTATCTATCTGATAGAGTTCTGGGGAGATTTCCCTAGTTCCTATATATAAAGCATTAAACATAGGGCTTCACAGACAGTAGGTGCTCAAAATTGGAATGACCACTTATTAATGGGAGCAAGTGGGAGATGTGATTGGAAAAACCTGAATCACGTTTTAGGAGGGTCTTGGCTGCCAGGACCTCATCTTATGACCCTGTGGAACCCTGGCAGGCTTGTGAGCAGGAAAATGACTTGATCTCAAAGTATTTGTCAGATTATTGTGGTGTGGAGCAGGTGTGGAGCAGAGGAAGAAGCCCTTGGCCCAGCAGCGCTTGGGTTAAAACCTTCGTCTGCATCTGAGTTATTTGTAACCGTTGCCATAGAAACAAGTTGGGCAAGTGAGCCAGTGCTGCAAGCTCCTGGCAGTAGGGAGGGGAGGGCAGTGGGGAAACACAGATTTGGAAGAGGGGGGTCATCTCTGACCAGTGTCTCATTCCCC
>PVIW01016272.1:0-17128 GCA_004026585.1 Noctilio leporinus | reverse complement strand
AGCCATTGTGATCTGAGAAGATACTTTGTATGATTTCAATTTTCCTGTATTTGTGGAGGCTTGTCTTGTGACATACCATGTGGTCTATCTTGGAGAATGATCCATGTGCATTTGAGAAGAATGTGTATTTTGCTTCTTTGGGGTAAAAGACTCTGTATACATCAGTTAGGTCCATTTCCTCTAGAGTGTTGTTCAATGCTACAACCTCTCTGGGGATTTTTTGTTTGGAAGATCTGTCCATTATTGATAGTGGGGTATTAAAATCCCCTACTATTAGTGTGTTGCTGTCTATGTCTTTCCTAAAGTCTTCCAAGATTTTCCTTATATATTTCGGAGCTCCTATGTTGGGTGTGTATATGTTTATCAGAGTTATTTCTTCTCCTGTGTGCTTTTGACAGCATTCTGGAAGTGTTTTGGATTCGGATCACATTCTTACTTTTCAGAACTACAGGATTATCATTCCTGTTGCAGTCCTAGATGCTGCGTTTTCACCAAGGGCCCCAGTTCCTTTTATTGAAGAATGGTTTTGGAAGTCAAGGCCTGAGTGCTATGCTCATTGCTGTGGGGTGTTGCTTCTAGGCTGTCTCAGCTACATAGAAAGGAAGAATGTGTGTGTGTACTAACGTGTGTATGTATGTACATAAACCTATAAATATTTTTATGTAAAACTATCTGTATTAAGCTAAACATGAGTTCATATTAATGCCTCTCACTGTAATCTGTTATCCCGTGATCATTCTGTGCTTTCCCCTTGCTTATCTGTAATTCCCACTACAGCTGTGAGAAACTTGGCTCTAGCCGTCCACGGCTTTATTTTACTTACCTAATTGTTCAGTTCTAATGCACATGTATAGCTGTATTAGAATTTCTGACTTCTGCTTCTGTGGGAAACATCTTCAAGTAAAGAATGTACACTTCCTTTTGCATTTTGTCTTATAGCTTCCACTCATTTCTAAAGTTACTTAGGTCAGCACCCTTACCTTTATCCATGGCTGTTTTATATATTTGTATTACGGTTAGATTCTTTCATCATAGTTTCATTCCTTCCTGATAAGGTTTTTTGTTTTGTTTTGTTTTGTTTTAATTTTGCATTTAAGTTCATTTTTTGTGCTGTAAAGTGGGTTTTGACAAACATAGATTGGGATAATAAGTTTTACTTGAGTTTTATGCTTAAAAAATTATTTCTTCCATCGAAGTAGATTTACAGTGGATGACTGTTAGTCCTGGCTGGTGGCACAGTGGATAAGGCGCTGGCCTATGAACCCAAAGATCACTGGTTCTATTCCCAGCGAGGGCACATAACCAGGTTGCAAGTCAGGGTTCCAACCAGGTCCGTAGCTGGAGGCAGGTGAAAGGCAACCACATGTTGATGTCTCTCTCCCTCTCTCCCTCCCTTTCTGTCTAAAAATAATAAATAAAATTTTTAAAAACAAAAGAAAGAAAGATGTCCTGTCTCTTCTTAAAATTGATGCCATGAGGTGACAGTTGCTTTAGGCATTCTTAACCCAGGGAGATTTGTTTTTCTTACTATTTCGTAGGCGTCTTTCTGGATCTTGAAGAGTTTTCTTACATCGTTTTGGAATGAGGTTTGGACTTGTTCCTTTTTTTTTTTTTTTGAAAGTAGCATAAAATAGCATTTTGTATGAGAACTGATGTTTAAAACTCTAGCTTCTGTGGAAAGCTTTAAGACTATAGCTTGACTTTAATACCCCCAGTAGCTGTAATAAATGTTGACTGTTACACTACTCAATTGCAGTTTAAAAGAAAGAAACAGTGTCACAGTTAAGCTTTGTTAAAAATATAGATCTTAATTCGGTGGGAGAAACATAAGTGAAAAAAACATTATACATTTGCCAGCCACCAAAATTAAGGAGCAGGTGAACTGCTTCTGAAAGAAATCAGGTTGCATTCATCTTTCGTGACCTCTTGGCAGTGGCCTTCTTCTCTTTACTTAGCATTAGGAAATGATATCTAGCATACTGGAAACAACTAGTTGTAATTTAAATTAGCTTAAGGAAAAAATACTTGGTAAAAACAAAATTTAGACTTTATAGCTTGCCTGTTTAAATGTTAGCTTTTCACAAAGCTAGTAAGTGATAAAATGAAACAACTTTAGTAGTATGTGCGTGTGTGTATATGTTTTGAGGGTTTTGTGTGTGTCCTTATTTGGGAAAATGAAAAGTTTTGGCCCTGCGTCAGTCCAAAAAAGTGCTGATCTGTGAAATTAAGAAGTCTGGGAACCATTATGATAATAGAGCCTTTTCCCAAAAGGTTCAGAGGATCCCGGCAGCGGTGGTTTTGCGCACTCTTCCCTTGTTGTTCAGAGCAAGGATGTGTAATGGCAGAAACACCTGAATATCTTTAAAATAGCAATGATTTTCTTAGATACTATGCGTTTTAAACTTCAGAATGAAAATTCCTACTTCTTCATGCCCCAGTTTTACCCTCTTTTAGTTTTGTCTTGAGCCATTTGAACTATGTGATCTTATTTTTTAATTTTAATTTCTGATAAATTTTTTTTTCATCATCAGAATACCTGTGAATTAACGTTTAGGTTTTGTTGTTGACTCTTAAAATGAATTCCTAAAGCTTTGTTTGTTAGTTGTCCAGTAGCCTTTTGCTGAAGGCTTATATAGATACAGGAAATAAAATCTTTTCTGTTGTGCTCTAAGGGGAAGGGAAGAGACACAGACAACTGAAGTATAGTCATCTCTCCTTATTTAGGGTGGCTTTCCTGCAGTTAACCGTAGTTCAAAATGTTTAACTGTAAAATTCCAGAAATAAACAATTCATAAGTTTGAAATCGTACATCATGCCCTGACTGGTGTGGCTCAGTTGGTTGGGTGTTGCCCTCCAAAGTGAAAGGTTGCAGGTTGATTCCTGGTCTGATCACGTCTGGGTAGTAGGGCATGTGTCAGAGGCAGCTGATTGATACTTCCCTCCCCCCCTTTCTCTCTCCCTTTCCCCTCTTAAAAAACTAAATAAATAAATAGAATCTTTAAAACAATGAAATTGCTTATTGTTCTGAGTAGCATGTTGAACTCCAGAGCCATCCCACTCCCTCCTACCAAGGACAGGAATCCTCTCTTTGTCTCGTGTATCCTCACTGTAAATGTTCCTTGCCCTGCTAGTCACTTAATGGCACCTCCATTAGCAGAGGAACTGTCATGGTATCTCAGTACTTGTGTTCAGATAACTCTTGTTTTACTTAGTAATAACCCCAAAGTGCAAGAGTAATAAGATTAGCAATTCAAATATGACAAAAAAAAGCTCTAAAGTGTGTCTTTAAGTGCAAAAAGATGAGTATGGTACAATAAGATATTTTGAGATCGCTGGCTGATGTGGCTCAGTGGATTGAATGCTGGCCTGTGAACCAAAGGGTTGCTGGTTCGATTCCCAGCCAGGGCACGTGCCTGAGTTATGGGCCAAGTCCCTAGTTGGGAGACTACCAGAGGCAGCCACACACTGACGTTTCTCTTCCTCTCTCCTTCCCTTCCCCTCTCTAAAAATAAATAAAATCTTTTTTTAAAAAAAAAGGTATTTTGAGAGACAGACCACACATAATTTTTATTACAGAATATTGCCATAACTTATTTTATTATGTTACTGTTAATCTCATACTGTGCCTAATTTATAAATTGAAGTTTATCATAGGTATGTATGTATAAGGAAAAATATGTGTATGTATGTATGTATGTAGGATTTGATACTATCCAAGGTTTCAGGCGTTCACTGGAGGTCTTGGAATAAATCCCTTGCAGATAAGGGGATACTACTGTGTGGTAACTGCTAGCATGCAGCCAGGTACTAAGTATTGTGGGAGCACAGAGGGAGAGGGAGTAGGTGTGCTTCCCGCATTTCTGCAGCCTGCTGCAGTCAGTTTTGAGTTAATACAGTTTTTTTATTGTTACAGTATGGTTATTTGCTCCTTTTGCATTTTTCTTACTTTCTGAAATAATTACTGCTGAGAGGAAAAATATTACCAAGCCCAGAAAAATGTGCCTTAACGCACCTTTCCCCCATTGAACTCCCTTCTGATTGATACTGTACAGTACTTCAAATGAAAGCCATTCGTTTTCAGTCATTGCTATATGTTAAATTATTATAATAGAATCACCTTATACTTTGTATATTATTACTCTTATCTCTTAAAATCTGAAAATTCAAGCTCCCATAAAATCTAAATTTGGATGTTACAGTTTTATTATACTTTTTCTACCAAATGAAACATTTTACTGAATCTAGAATGGAGGGTTTTCCATATAGCATTTGCAGAACCTAGAGTATTTTCATTGATGATTGAATCCAGTAATTTTTTTTGACCATTTATGCTTAGTAATAAATTCTTTGGCTGCTGCATATGAATATAGAGAATGGCTCAGAACTGGTCCATGTTTACTACTTCTCTGTAATAGTCTTACCATTGTAAAGAAGAGAAAGTAGGCTGGTGGGTAGTTTGGGGGAATACTTAATTTTTTTTTATTTTATTAAAGGGAATTTTAATTGCATAACACAGTTATGAGTTAATCATTTTTAAAAGAAATCACAGCAGCTGATGTCTGTTATTAAATTTTGAATGCCTTATAGAAACAGCTCTCTGAATTTGCTTGTCAAAGGAGCTCACAGTTTGCTAATAGCAACAGTACTTATGTCAGATTATTCTGTTTCTAGGCTTTTTTTTTTTGTCAAAACGTAAGAACTAAGGAGTCTCCAGATTATGAACTTCTAATGTAGATAGAATATTATGTTGTATGTACATTTAGGTAAAACACCCATTGAGTAAAAAATAGTTTTTATCCTTTTGTTCTAAACATTAGTCTGTAAGTGGCAAAGAACACAGTACTTGAAAATCTTTTATCCCTTTACCTTTCTTTCATTTCATTCTCTGAAATCCTACCTGTTTTTCAGAGCTCAAATGCTTGCCTCTGTGTAACTTCCTTTCCTTTCCTGAATTGTTGAAGCTCCTTGTTTTGTACCACAGCACTGTCCTGTGTTGGTATTCTCTATTCATGTTCTTTGGCTCTTACTGGCCTGATCTCTTTGAGAGAAAATAGTGTCATATCCTCTTCTTGTAACCCCCAGATATTCCATTGATGTTTGTTGAATGCCTGCAGTAAGGTAGAAACTTATATTTTACCATTTTCTCCGTTTTATAACTTTTTCATTTGATTTAGTACATTGTTGGTATTAATGGTATATTAATAAGGTTTATTATCAATATTCAACAGTATTTTTACTTTCAAGAGTAACATTTAATAACTTTTTTATTTTAAAAGATTTTATTTATTCATTTTTACAAAGAGGAGGAGGGAGGGAGACCAAAACGGGAGAAAGAAACATCGATGTGTGAGAGCAGCAATCATTTACCTCTTTCATGCCCTCAAATTGGGGACCTGGCCTGCAACCCCGGCATGTGCCCTCACTGGGAATTGAACCAGTAACCCTTAGGTTCTCAGGCAGGCAGCTCAATCCACTGAGCCACACCAGCCAGGGCTACTTAATACTTCGTACTCACATTAATGCTGCTGAAGTGGGTAATTTCATGAGTTTTTAATGACACCTATGCAAGGTTGTTGCTTTGTGCCTGAAGCTTGAGAAGTCCCTGTGCTGAGGGACAGCTGATAATTGATTGTATGTTAAATCTTCAGCTTCCTTTTAGGTACTTGAAGTCTATTCTGATTTTCATAAAGATGGGTTTACTCCAAGAGGATTGTCAGATGTCTAGTTGTATACAGTTATAGGTACAACTAATCAAATATTACACTAGAACAAACAGTTACTTTTAAGGGAAAAGCAAAGTAGTTTCATTCCCATCTTGAATTTCTTTGAATCAATTTTAACTCTTCACAACTTAACTGATTTCCTCTGAACTCACAGTAGTTTGTTGCTATCTGCAGTTTTTACAAAATCTTTATGAATTAGGCAGGGAACTTTCATTACTTAAAGATAGAAAGGTGTTCCTATTTTACTCCATGTTACTTACCTTGGGTCACATAGCATTACAACTAAAACAGTAGCCAGACCTGGCCTCAAAATCTTAACCTTAATTTGTACTTCAACTTGTTTGAATTTAGTTGGATGTGGTATAATAGTTTTTCAAAAGAAAAGATACCATTGGGTCTAATAAATGGTTTCTTAAGTGCCATTCCTCTCACTGGGTGTGGGCTAGGCGCCTGGCAGCAGACTCTCTGGCCAGTGCACACCTTAAAAGGTCAAAATTCAAGGAACCAGAGAAGTATATTCATTCTGACCAATAAAATATCTTGAAAACATCCAGTGACATATAAGGGTAGGATCTGCTGTTTCCTGGACATACTAATGATGTAATTTCCATAATAAAATAACGTGAAGTCAGCACAAGGGTTTTGTAAGTAGAAATGTTCATAAACCTTGGTTCATTTGAATGTCTAGTGCTAGGAAGACAAGGTACCCGGGCAATGGTCTCTGCCCTCAGGTGGTCCAGTAAATTGACTTTAGCTTGTGGTTTCTCACAGTGGGGATATGGAAAGGCCTAACACAAATGTGAAGGGTGAGGAAGATTTCTTTTAAAGATTCATGGATAGCTTGATTCCCTAGCCAGGGCACATAACCTGGTTGCAAACCAGGTCTCCAGTCAGGTCTGTGGCTGGAGGCAGGTGAAACGCAACCATACGTTGATGTCTCTCTCCCTCTCTGCCTCTCTCCCTTCCCCTCTTTCTAAAAATTATGAAATAAAATCTTAAAAAAAAAAAAAAAAAAAAAGAGATTCATGGATAGCCCGGGCTGGTGGCATAGTGGATAAGGAGCTGGCCTGCAAACCGAAAGGTCGCTGGTTCGATTCCCAGCCAGGGCAACATAACTAGGTTGCAAGCCAGGTCTCCAGCCAGGTCCATAGCTGGAGGCAGGTGAAAGGCAGCCATACATTGATGTTTCTCTCCCTCTCTGCCTCTCTTCCTTGCGCTCTTTCTGAAAAATAATAAATAAAATCTTCTTTAAAAATCTAAAATTGAAAAAGTAAAAAAATAATAAACATTCGTGGAAACCACGTTCATTAAGTTAATATACTTATCTGTGAAATGTTTTGTAGGGCTTTTTCTTGGCATGAAAACATGAAAAACTGTTTCAAAAATGCCTCTATGTCCTCTGAGAGTATGAGTGATGATTTCATTACCTAATCAAGGAACTGAAAAGGAAGGGCTGTGCAAATTGACGCTGGGCATGTGATTACAGAATTGCACCGGAGCCCTTCCCTGTGTGTTCTCATTGGCATCTGTGCTCGGGGCCAGCTTGGCAGACATGCCCGCAGGAGCATGGGGTTGGACGCTTTTGTGGACAGTGAAATGATCGAAGGCTGAGGATGGCTCGCAACTATTAGGAAAGTGTGAGCCCCTTTCTTTGGGCTCGCTAATTATACTTTGAGAAGATTTGGAAAGGAAGTAAGTTGTTTATTGAGCCAACATTTATTTTTCTTGGGGGAAAAACAGTAATATAGATAACCTTCTGCAGCTTTTATGATTCGGTTTGTGCTAAAGCAGACCCTAGTCTCACAGTCTGTCAAGATACGTTGTATAGGGAACAGCTGTATTTGAGACACTATATTTAATTCAATTGTGAAAAATGCAGCCAAATTCAAGGAAGTGGTTTTTTTTGTTTTTTTTTGTTTTTTTTTTGACTGTGAATTTCAGGGCTAAGTAAGGGTTAAAAATACGAGAAAGTAAATTAAGAAAGATAGCTAGTGGGAGATGAGATGATAATTTGCAGGAAAAGAGTTAGAGGGAATATGGGAAGTGACTTTTTTTTCCAGTAGAAAATAGAATTTTTTTTTGCCACAAAAAATTCTAGTTTTTGTTTTTAAAAGATTTATTTTTATAGAGAGGAGGGGAGAGAAAAAGAGAGGGTGAGAAACATTGTTGTGCAAGAGAAACATCAATTTGGTTGCCTCTTGCACGCCCCCAACTGGAGACCTGGCCCACAACCCAGGCTTGTGCCCTGGCTGGGAATCAAACCAGCGACCTTTTGGTTTGCAGGCTGGCACTCAGTCCACTGAGCCTCACAAGCCAGGGCTAATTTTTGTTTTATATTTACATGACTATTACTTTGGATAGGAGTTAGGGCTAGAAATGGAAAGGCCTTCCCTCTAACAAGTGAGGCACGGGGAAAGCAGCGTGCCCGAAGTGGGGAAGAGGGGACTAACAGCTACCTAGGATCCTTTGTCTAGTGCAGCCTCCTGTAACCCTATACGGCACTTACTACTTTGGGGAAATGGAGGGAATTGCTGCTGTCTTTCCCGTGCCACAGCCATCTCCGCCCCCAACTAGGAGGATTGAGGGTGTCCCGCTACTTTTGTTAGCCAATTGTTCGTCTTCAAGGTTTTAGCAGCTGCTTTGCCAGGACACGTTGCAGCAACATGAACTGATTTGATTGATAGATTTTCTTGGAAGCAATTTCATGAGTTTGATTTATATTTTCATTTTTCTGAATGATCATTCTACTAGTTTTTCAGATGTTGTACATAATTAGTATATGAATTACAGGAGTAGTAGAAATGAGGTGGGAGGTTTCTGTTTCTTTTGTTTTCCCCAACCCCCTTACCTTTTGGAGCACTTCAGGGAAAGGACTTCTTGCCAATCTATAAGGAGTGTAGCTAAGTAAAACTTAAGTCCCCTCAGTGACACCTCAGCTTTGGAACCACGGTCCCCTCTTTACTGAGCAGCCTGCAGGCGGTGGTATAAAGCCTTCTCACTCAGTACTACGTCTCTCCCTGACCATTCTTGCTCCTGAGCTTTCCGCTGGTGTTGTCAGACCTGCATCGTGGTCTGATGGCTGGCTCCTCCTGTCCAGTTCTTTTCTTCCACAGAGTTAGCTTCTTTAAGGCTTTTTTCATTTGTAATTGTATTTTAGCGCCTGTTAGGAGAATCTAACCTGCGGCACACTTCCCACACAAATGATCCTGTTTCCTTCATGTTACTCTTTATTTTACCTCAGGGATTTCATGAAACATCAGAGGAGTGGTTTAAATGTGTTGCTTGCGTCTGTATGTTTAACATGTGCTCTTTCTAGAAAATTTAGGGAATACAGATAATGCAAAGAAGAAATTATAAAATCACCCGTAATCATTCTTTAAAATTAATTACCTTCACTTGAGGTAACTTGATTATAGCTTATTTTGGTAAACTTTAAAAAGTGCATTATGTATTCAGCTTGGTAAATTTTTCACAAACGAAACCCATCTGGGTCACCATTACCCAGTTAGGAAACAACTTTACCAGTAGCCCAGTGGTTGCCAACAGTAGCCACTATCCTCACTTGCAACAGCATAAATTAATTTTGCCTAGTTTTAAAATTATTATATTATTATTATTTAAGATTTCATTAATTCATTATTTCCAGAGAGAGAGGAAGGGAGAGAGGCAGAGAAGGAGAGAAACATCAATGTATGGTTGCCTTTCACCTGCCTCTCACCTGGCTGGAGACCTGACTTGCAACCTGGTTATGTGCCTTGGCTGGGAAGTGAACCAGCGGCCTTTAGGTTTGCAGGCCAGTGCCTTATCCACTGTGCCACCAGCCAGAGCAGTTTTGCCTAGTTTTGTGTTTTTTTTAAGATTTTATTTCATTATTTTAGAAAGAGGGGAAGGGAAAGAGGCAGAGAAGGAGAGAGATATCAATGTATGGTTGCGTTTCACCTGCCTCCAGCCACAGACCTGACTGGAGACCTGGTTTGCAACCAGGTTATGTGCCCTGGCTGGGGAATCGAACCTGCGACCTTTGGGTTCGCAGGCCAGCGGCGCCTTATCCACTGTGCTACCAGCCAGGGTTGCCTAGTTTTTTTAAAGTATATTTTATTGATTATGCTGTTACAGTTATCTTAATAATTTCTTTTCCCTTTTGTCCCCTCCTCCCAGGATCCCCCCTCCCTTCTACAATCCCACCTGCCCTAGTTCATGTCCATGGGTCATGCATATAAGTTTCCTGATTTCACCCTTCCCTGTATTCTTTTTATTTTTATTTTTTTTAAGATTTTATTTATTATTTTTAGAGAGAAGGGAAGGGAGAGAGGGAGAGAGATCAATATATGGTTGTCTTTCGCCTGCCTCCAACTCTAGAGCTGGTTGGAGGTTTGGCTTGCAACCTGGTTATGTGCCCTGGCTTGGAATCAAACCAGTGACCTTTGGGTTTGCAGGCTGGTGCCTTAACCATGGTGCCACCAGCCAGGGCTCCTGTGTTATTGTTATTTTTTTTAATTTAATTTTATTGTTTTATTACATCCATCCCCCTGTATTATTCTTAACTTCTCTTGTCTATCTTGTACCCACCAGTTATGTTTCCTAATCCCTGCACCATTTACCCATTTCTCCCCTTTCCCCCTCCCAGCTGATAACCTGTCAATGATCTCCATACCTATGATTCTGATTCTGTTCTGGTTGTTTAGTTTGTTTTTGTTTTTATTTTTTAAGATTCTGTTGTGAGTTTGTCGTCATTTTAATATTCATAGTTTTGATTTTCTTTTCCTTAAGTAAGTCCTTTTAACATTTCATATATAATAATGGCTTGGTGATGATGAACCCCTTTAACTTTACCTTGCCTGGGAAGCACTTTACCCTTCCATTCTAAATCATAGTTTTGGTGGATAAGGTAATCTGGGTTGTAAATCCTTGCTTTCTATCACTTTGAATACTTCTTGCCAATCCCTTCTTGTTTGCAGAGTTTCTTTCTATAAATCAGTTGATAGTCTTATAGGAACCTCTTTGTAGGTAACTCTTCTTTTCTCTTGTCCTTTTAAGATTCTCTTTATCTTTAACCCTTGGCATTTTAATTCTGATGTATCATGGTGTGGTCCTCTTTGGTTCTAGCTTGTTTGGGACTCTGCTTCCTGGACTTTTGTGTCTATTTCCTTCACCAAAATGTGGGAATTTTTCCTTCATTATTTTTTCACACGAGTTTTTAATTTCTTGCTTTTCCTCTTTTCTTTCTAGCACCCCTATGATTCGGATGTTGGCATGTTTAATGTCCCAGAGGTTCCTAAACCTTCCCTTGTTTTTTTCAGTTCTTGTTTCTTCATTCTGTACTGGTTGACTGTTTATTTCTTCATTATGTTCCAAATAATTTATTTGAACTACAGTTTCCTTCCCTTCACCCTTGATTTTGTGTGGAGTTTTCTTTGTTTCACTTAGCATAGCCTTCACTGTTTCCCTTCTATGTTTGCCATACACAAGCATATCTGACAAACCTGTGAGAATCATTTTTTATTACCAGTGTTTTGAAGTCTGTGTCTGTTAGGTTGGCATCTCCTCATCGCTTAGTTCTCCTACTGGAACCTTTTTTTTTTTTTGAGCCATGCTTCTCTGTCTCCTCAACTTGATGGACTCCTGTGTTTGCCTTTGTGTCTTACGTGGAACTGTATCACCTGTCATGTTGTACGGGGTAGAGCCTTAGGTATTCATCAGTGCAGAGTGACCCATTTCACCGTGTTGTGGTGCTGTATGTTGGAGACGGATCTGAGAGGGAACAGTGCTGTTTGCTCAGCACTCTCCCCCTTTCCAGGCACTTCTCCTGCTTCCCGTATGGGACTGGCACCTCTCTAGCAACATGTTGCCCTGGCCATGGTTCCCAGAGTGAGTGGGTCTGCAGATTTTCTAGGACCATGGGGGCCTCTAAACAAATGGGCTCTGCTGAGAGACCAGCAGTTTCTTCCTCTGCCCCAACCCCCATTGGTTTTCACAGTCAGAAGCCATGAGGCTTTATTTCCTGCCCCCACCCCTGGTGCTGGAACCAGGAGCCCCCCAGTCTGGTCTGGGGCTGGGAGCACTCCCCAGGTGTTTCTACTTTTTTAAAATGTACTTTCCACTGGCCAGCCATAGTTGCCGTCCTGCCGCAGCTGCCATGCCATCAAACTATGCCACCAAACTGTCCTCTCTGTCCCCTCCTATCTGTCTGGATGAGTATTTCTTCTTTATATCTTTGTTTGTTGGACTTCTGTGCATCTCACTTTTCTAGGATTTCTGGTTGTCTCGGGTTTTTTTTGTGTTTGTGTTTTTTTGTTTTTGTTTTTAAGATTTTACTATTTTTCAGAGAGAGGGGAAGGGAGAGAGGCAGAGAGGGAAAGAAATATCAGTGTATGGTTGCCTTTCACCTGCCTCCAGCTACGGACCTGGCTGGAGACCTGGCTTGCAACCTGGTTATGTGCCCTGGCTGGGGAATTGAACCAGCAAACTTTGGGTTCGCAGGCTGGCATCTTATCCACTATGCAGCCAGCCAGGGCTGGTTGTCTCTAGTTTTGAGGTAGATACACATATTCCTTCTTAGTTGTGGGAGGAGACACAGCATGTCTACCTACGCCTCCATCTTGGCTGGAAGTCCAGTGTTGCCTAGTTTTGACTTTGAAATAAGCATGGCCATGTTATGTACTTTTCTGATTTTTTTTTTCTTGCTCAGCATTATGTTAAAGGACTTATCTATGTGTTTATCTGTGGCTTCTTGTAAAGTACTCCACTATGTGACTGAACTGCGATGTATCTGTTCTATTGTAAGGGGCATTTGTATTATTTACAGTTTTTTTACTTGCTGGATTTGTTACAATGTTTTCTAGCATAAACATTGCCTTATATTTGGTATTTTAGCTAGTTAGGCCTATTCTTTATTTATTATCCTCTTAAGTGAATTGTCTTGTGTAAAAGCTAGAAAAAAACTTATTTCTAAAACCACAGCCTCAAAATGTTCTTAGTGCTCTTGGTAGCACTCACAGCTAGTTTTTCCTTCTAAGTTTGAGGTCTCAGGTTATGTTGCTGGTCAGGGGAGGCAAGTTGTTAATCCCTTTGCTGTCTTCCAGTCAGATCCTTGAGTTGGGGGAGTTGTTAGAGAGCTAGTTTTCTGATTTTATGGTTATACTAGAACTTGGCTCTTGTAGTTTTCACTGGAGTGAAAAAGTAGCAAGCCTGTAGGGATTGTTAGATACTTGGGATGGGCTGGGTACTTGAGCTATACCTAACAAATTAAGGTGGCACTTGACTAGTGTAGAAGAATGCTGAAGAACAGATTTCACACTGAGGTCTCCAAAGCCGGAGCAGCGTGTGGGCACGTGCGTGTGCTACTTCAGAGCTTCTAGCAGTATGTACTGATGTTTGTTTCTTTCCCACTATAGCTGTGGAGTGGGATGTCATGGCCAGCTCCTCGGACAGTGAAGATGACAGTTTCATGGCGGTGGACCAAGAGGAAACAGTGCTGGAAGGGACAATGGAGCAAGACGAGGAGCCTCAACCAGTATTAGAGGTCGAGGAGACTAGACATAATAGGTCCATGTCTGAGCTGCCAGAAGAGGTTTTGGAGTATATCCTGTCCTTTCTTTCGCCATACCAAGAACACAAAACCGCAGCCCTTGTCTGCAAACAGTGGTATCGACTTATCAAAGGTACTGTGGAAAGCGGAAAGGGCTATCTATTTAAAATTTGTTGGAATGATTTACTTTTATTTTTATTTATTTTTAAAAAGATTTTATTTATCGTTTCCAGAGAGAGGGGAAGGGAGGAGGCAGAGAGGGAGAGAAGCATCAGTGTATGGTTGCCTTTCACCTGTATCCTGCTACAGGCCTGGTCCAACCTGGCTTGCAACCTGGTTATGTACCCTGGCTGGAGAAACGAACCAGCGACCTTGGGGTTTGCAGACTGGCACCTTATCCACTGTGCCACCAGCCAGGGCTTGATTTACTGTTAAACTCCCAATTTTCTTTTCTCTTTTTTTCCTTAAAACTGTGGTTCTAAAATTTAGTGTTAGTTAACATTGTATGTTTTCCTTTTCTTTTTATCTTGGTTAATTTTTTGAACAGCTTGAATACTATAGTATTTTAGTCAATTTGAAATTTTAAAATGAGGATTCTTTCCTGCATATTCTTAGAGTTGAGCTGGTAAATTTGTGGTGTTCATGAATAGGCAGCGTAGGGATGGATATGGATAACAGTAATACCTAGTGTTAATACAGCTCTTACTGTTGTCAGGCACTATTGTAACTGCTTTACAGTCCTTTCAGCCAACTATAATAGATGAAGCAACTGAGGCACAGGTAACTTATTCGCGGTCACACAGGTAATAAATGCAGGATCAAAGATTCACAGTCAGTCAGTCTGTCTTCTAAAGTCCATGTTCTTTGTGAGGATACTGTATTGGCCCCTAAATTGGCAAATTGTGGCAAATGTGATTTTGTGAGAGCATCTACATGCTTTTATTTTTTTTTTGAGGAAAAAAAAAAATTTTAAAGAATTTATTTCATTATTTTTAGAAAGAGGGGAAGGGAGAGAGGCAGAAAGGGAGAGACATCAATATATGGCTGCTTAACACCTGTCTCCAGCCACGGACCTGAATGGAGACCTGGTTTGCAACCTGGTTATGTGCCCTGGCTGGGGAATCGAACCTGCAGCCTTTGGGTTCGCAGGCCGGCACCTTATCCACTGTGCTACCAGCCAGGGCTCTACATGATTTTTATCTCTAAACAGCACAGACCTTATGGATACCTATTACTTCTTAAAATGATTTTCTTGCTTGCTTCCCTTCATTTTCTAATCAAGATTTCAACTTTAGCTAGATGTTGAAGTTGCAAGCTGTGCTGTATTTTTAATGAATAGATAGTAGTTATTTGGCATTATTTCATTTTAGGTGGATGTGATCCCCCTTACCCCCTTTTCTTTAAATGAAGAAGACCTGGCTAGTTCAATAGTCGTTGAGCCAAGCAAGAGTTGGTATCAGTTTCTTCTTTCTTGGTGGGAGCAAGGCAGCAGAAATATAAAAGAGGAAACCCTTTAGATAAGAATCGGTCTTAAAATCTTTTCTTTGCATCAGGGTGGTTCTCGTTGTCAATAATCCAAGTCCATCCTGGAGGTCTCAGGACCAGCTGTGCTGAAACTGCTTGTTGGGTCCTGAACTCATCTGCTTATAACTGGTGATACTGGTATGCACAGCCTGCTTCTGTCAGCAGCTAGTGGACTCTTCAGGGCAGATTGGCTCCCTGCACTGTGGAGATAGATGCTTTCACCCCCAAAATAGAGGTGGGAAAATCATAGGTGAGGGGCTGTTTTACCCTGCTGTTTAACACAAAGCTAAATTGTCCCTCAGTCCCTTTGCTTTGTAGTAAATAAAGCCAATTATTTTGATGTGTTACATTATGCTATAACAAGAGGTAGTGGAATTATAGTATGAGCTACTTTGTAACCTTGAGCAAGTCCTTTAACTTTCCTGAACCTGGTAAATGAAAGGATTAGATCTTCCATTTTTCACAGTCTGTGATTCTGTTTTATTTTTTTGAGTGAAAAATCAAAGAAATTTGAAGTATCTCAGAGAAACTTACCTCTTATAAAAGTGATAAAATTTAAATAGATGCAGGTTTAATAATTTGATTTATAAGTGAAGTGTCTAGACTCAGGCCTTGGTTATTTTTGTCCTTAGGTGTAGCCCACCAGTGTTATCATGGTTTCATAAAGGCTGTTCAGGAAGGAAACATTCAGTGGGAGAGTCGGACTTACCCTTATCCTGGAACCCCGATCACTCAGCGGTTCTCACACAGTAAGTATTTACTGTGAAGCAGATCCCACCCTGCCTATGTTTCCAAAACTACTTTGAAGGTATGTATTTTGTCTGACTTTTTAATGAGGAGAACATAAAATGAGGGTTTATGCTAATTTTACAATTAGAATGAGAGAAGAGCATAAGCCTAAATATATTGTAGGTGCTTTGATATAATTTTATATTATGCTTTTCGTTGAATATTTTTCCTTCTTATTTTTTCATTGAATTTTTGTAATATCTCTACTCTAAGGAGGTCAAGGTTATGCTTAGACTTTGTTTGCTTGTTTATTTACTTTAAATATTTTATTTATCTTTAGAGAGAAGGGAAGGAAGGGAGAAAAAGAGGGAGAAAAACACCGACCTGCAACCAAACACGTAACCCAGGGATGTGCCCTGACAGGGAGTCCAACCAGCAGCCTTTTGCTTTTGCAAAGGTGATGCCCAACCAGCTGAGCCACACTGGTCAGGGCTATGGTTTGACTTTTAAACATCTGACATTATGTAAGAGAAAAACAGAGGAATGACATATATAAGGGTATTTCTGAGGTTTTGCTTAGGGAGTAGCCAGAGTTTAGCACTAAGTTTTATAATAGCTTTTTTTTTTTTTTTTTTAAATTTATTTTTTCCAGAGAGAGGGGAAGGGAGAGAGGCAGAGAGGGAGAGAAACATCAATGTATGGTTGCCTTTCATCTGCCTCCAGCTACAGACCTGGCTGGAGACCTGGCGTGCAACCTGGTTATGTGCCCTGGCTGGGGAAGTGAACCAGCGACCTTTGGGTTCGCAGGCTGGCACCTTATCCACTGTGCTACCAGCCAAGGTCTATAATAGCTTTTTATTTTAACATAGTATATGCTCAACAAATACTGAATTTGAAGTCATAAAATTTTTGAATGTGAAAGTTATTGATTATTAAATACAAATTTAAAAAGTAAAATTATAAATATCCTAGCAAATAGACATAATTTAGAGTTTTAAAATTATTCTAAAATTAATTCTCCATTTTAATTGAGTTCTATAGACATATTTTATTCTACTGAGAATTGTATCCCTTCATCAGTATGAAATTGAGATGTACTGTATCTTAGAACAGCGGCAGTATATTTATTAATGGTGCTGCAAAAAGGGAGCTCACTGAGAAGAGGGGTGCCTTTCAGAAAGTTCTCTGCTTTAACTACATGACTTCCCTGTTCAAAAACCATCAGTGCCTATCCATTGCCTACAAGATTAAAGCTAAGCTTAGTCTTATATTCAAAGCCCTCTTTAATTTGACCTGCAGTCTAAATTTACCACATCATCTCCCAGCTTTTCCTGAGAGCTGTTCTCTTTCAGAAAGTCTATCACTTTGCCATACTTGTCTCTCCCCCTCTGGAATATTTCTAGCCACTTAGCAGAAGCTTGCCTCTTTTTTTTTTTTTTTTTTTTTAACTCCACGTAGGGGAGTCTTTTAAAGAACTTTATTTTATTTTAGTTCTTTACTTTGACAGAGAGGGAAAGAAACAACAATGTTCGAAATGCATATAAACCGATTGTCTCTTGCGCATCCCCAACTGGGGACCTGGCCCACAACCCAGGCATGTGCCCTGACTGGGAATCGAACTGGC
>PVIW01016271.1:0-17128 GCA_004026585.1 Noctilio leporinus | reverse complement strand
AACTAACAACAAGCAAAACAGAACCAAGTATATGAATACAAGAAATAGGCCTTCAGTGGTCAGGGGAAAAGGGGTTAGGGGGAGGGGGGAGGGGGAGGCAGAGGCAAGAAAGGGGAGCAGCTTAGACAAGAACCTAGTCTAAAGGAACCATGGACATGGACAATAGGTGGGATTGACTTTGGGGGGAAGGGGTAGGTGGGGAGGGGAGCAAAAAGGTGATTGACGTAATACAACAACAATAAAATTAAAAAAAAAATACTGCATTTCCATGTATCAAATGTTACAAATATAAGAAATAAAACCTTATATTTATTTCAATGACAAATGCAAGCTAATTCTAACATTTTACACTGGATTTCAATACTTGCATTGAGAATCTCCATACAATTCAAAGAAACATTTACTTTCTTTATTAGCACTGTCTCTGCTTCCTTTAACGCTAGATATTCCAGTGTTTCATAAAGTACTTTCTGATGTATGCCTGAACTACAGAAGAACTAGCACAGGTTTAACTAGAAGAATCACTTGAGAAATGGAAATGGTAAGTTTGAAAAGAACTTTGTTGTTTTTCTTCAAAACTATATGTGTTATAGCATAGGACTACATAGGAAATAGTGTTTCATTGTTACCATTGTTACAAATATAAGAAACTGAACCTTACTTTGATTTCAATGAAAAATTCCAGCTAATTCTATCATTCTAAACCAGATTTCATTATGTGCATGGAGAATTTTATTACAATTCAAAGAATTGATTATTTTCTTTATGAGAACTCTTTCTTTTTCCATTGATGCTAGGTATTCCAGTGTTACCCATAGCACTTTCTGACATATTCCTGATCTATAGAAGAATTAGCACAGTTCTAACTTGAAGAATCACTGGACAAATGGAAATGGAGTTTCAATAGAACTTTGCTGTTTCTTCAAGAATCTCTGTGTTATGGCAAAGGCCTACATAAGGAATACAGGATTTACTGGTATCAAGGGTTAAAAATATGAGAAACTGAACCTTACATTGATTACAAAGACAAATTTAATCTAATTCAATCATTCTACTACAGATTTATTATTTGCATACAGAACCATCATAAAATTCAAAGAAACACTTACTTTGTTCATTATGTATTTTTCGGCTTCTTAGGGTAAGAGAAACTCTTATCCAAAGTGTGTCAGCACTTTCTGACACATGTGTGAACTGTGGCAGGTCAAGCACAGTTATAACTTGAAGAAATACCGGAAAAATGACAATGGTAAGTTTCCACAGAACTTCACTGTTTCCTCAGGAATCTCTGAGTTAAGGCATAGCCCTAGGTAAGGAATGCACACATTCCTGCTTTCAAGTGATACAAATATGACAAACTAAACCTGAAAATAATTCCAATGAAAAATGAAAGCTCATTCAATCGTTGTACACCAGATTTCATGATTTGCAATTAGAATATTCTAAGAATTGAAGAAAAACTTACTTTGATTATTAGCTCTATTTTTACTTCCTTGTACAGTAGAAACTCCAGTGTATCTAAGAGTACATTCTGACTCATGTTAAAGCTATAGCAGAAAAAACAGAGTTCTAAATTGATGAATGACTAGAAAAATGGAAAACTAAAGTTTCAATAGATCTTTGCTGTTTCTTCAGCAATCTCTTTGTTATGGCATAGGCCTGCACAGGAAATAAAGGGTTTCCCAGTTTAAAGTGTTACAAATATGAGAAAGCGAACCTTCCATTGATTCCAACACAAATTTAAGCTAACTCATTCACTCTACATCAGATTCCTTATTTACATTAAGAAACTTCATACCATTCAAAGAAACACGTACTTTGATTATTAGCTCTATTTCTCCTTACATGTACAGTAGAAACTCCATTGTTTCTTATAGCACATTCTGACACTTGTTGGAACTAAAGCAG
This sequence comes from Noctilio leporinus, assembly GCA_004026585.1. Lineage (NCBI taxonomy): Eukaryota > Metazoa > Chordata > Mammalia > Chiroptera > Noctilionidae > Noctilio > Noctilio leporinus. The sequence continues at coordinate 15,220 of PVIW01016271.1, read as the reverse complement.
GACTAACACAGTTCTAACGTGAAGAACACTGGAGTAATGGAAATAATAAGTTTCCATAGAAAGTTGCTATTTCTTCAGGAAACTTTGTGTTATGGCATAGGCCTGCATAGGAAATACAGGGTTTCCTAGTTTCAAGTATTACAAATATGAGATACTAAATTTACATTAATTCCAAAGACAAATAAAGGCTAACTTATTCATTCTACACCATATGTCATTATTTTGCATTGAGAATCTTTATCACATTCAAAGTAACCCTTATTTTGTTTATTAGCTCTGTTTCTGCTTACTTGTACAGTAGAAACTCCAGTGTTTCTTATAGCAATTTGTGACGCTTGGTAGAAGTAGAGCAAAACTAACACAGTTCTAACTAGAACAATCACTGGAGTCATGGAAATAGTAAGTTTCCATGGAACTTGGATATTTCTTCATGAATCTCTGTGTTATGGCATAGACCTGAATAGGAAATACTGTGTTACCAAATTACAAGTGTTACAATTATGAGATACTGAACTTTACATTAATTCCAAAGACAAATAAAGGCTAACTCCTTCATTCTACACAATATTTCATGTCTTTTACTTTTGAATTGAGTATCTAAATACCATTCAAAGTAACCCTTACTTTCTTCATTAGCTTTGTTTCTGCTTACTTGTACAGTAGAAACTCCAGTGTTTCTTATAGCAATTTCTAACGTGTGGTAGAAGTGTAGCAGAACTAACAGAGTTATAACCTGAACAATCACTGGAGTAATGGAAATTGTAAATATCCATAGAACTTTGCTGTTTCTTAAGAAATCTCTATTTTGTACCATAAGTCTACATTGAAAATACACAGTTCACTAGTTTCAAAAGTGTTATAAAAATGAGAAAATGAACCTTAAACAGATTCCAAAGAAAAATTAAAGCTAACTCATTCATTTCAACCCAGATTTCATTATTTGCATTGAGAATCTTCATACCATTCAAAAAAACACTTACTTTGTTTTTTAACTCTGTTTCTTCTTACTTGTACATTAGAAAATCCAGTGTTTATTACAGCATTATCTGACTCTTGATAGAACTAGAGCAGAACTAACAAAGTACTAACTTAAAGAATCACTGGAGTAATAGAAATTGTAAGTTTACATAGAACTTTCCTGTTTCTTCAGCAATCTCTGTGTTATGGAATAGGCTTGCATAGGAAATACAGGGTTTCCTAATTGCAAGCATTGCAAATATGAGACACTGCACCTTACATTGATTCCAAAGAAAAATTCAAGCTAAATCACTTATCCTACACCAGATTTCATTACATGCATTAAGAATATAAATACCATTTGAAGAAATACTTACTTTGTTTTTTACTTCCGTTTCTGCTTATTTCTACAGTAGAAACTGCAGTGTTCCTTATAGCACTTTCTACCCGAAGTTAGAACTATAGCCCAACTAACATAGTTCTAACTTGAAGAATCACTGGAGTAATGGAAATGGTAACTTCACTTAGTACTTTGTTGCTTCTTCAGGAATCTATGTGTTATGGTGTAGGCCTCCATAGGAAATACAGGGTTTCTTAGTGAAAAATGTTACAAATATGAGAAACTGAATCTTCCGTTGATTCCACAAACAAATTAAAGCTAAATCATTAATTCTTCACAAGATTTCATGATTTTCACTGAGAAACTTCATAATATTGAAAGCAACACTTACTTTGTTTAATTGATCTGTTTCTACTTACATGTACAGTAGAAACTCCAGTGTTTCTTATAGCACTTTATAACGTAAGTTAGAACTATAGCAAAACTAACACACTTCTAACTTGAAGAATCACTGGAGTAATGGACATAGTAAGTTTACGTAGAACTTTACTGTTCCTTCGGGAATCTCTGTGTAATGGCATAGGCCTGCAAAGGAAATAATGGATTTCTTAGTTTAAAGTGTTGCAAATATGAGAAACTTAATCTTCCATTGATTCCAAAGACAAATTCAAGCTAACTCATTCATTCTGCACCAGATTTCATCATTTACTTTGAGAAACTTCATACCGTTCAAAGAAACACTTACTTTGTTCATTAGATCTGTTTCTGCTTACTTGTACAGTAGAAACTCCAGTGTTTCTTATAACACTTTCTAACTGAAGTTAGAACTACAGCACAACTAACACAGTTCTAACTTGACGAATCACTAGAGGAATGGAAATGGTAAGTTTACGTAGAACTTTGCTGTTTCTTTAGGAATCTCTGTGTTGTGGCTTAGGACTGCATATGAAATACTGGGTTTCTTAGTTTCAAGTGTTACAAATATGAGAAACTGAATCTTTCATTGATTCCAAAGACAAATTCAGGCTAACTCATTCATTCTACACTAGATTTCATCATTTGCATTGAGAATCTTGTTACCATTCAAGGAAACACATACTTTGTTCATTTGCTCTGTTTCTGCTTAATTGTACAGTACAAACTCCCGTGTTTCTTATACGACTTTCTAACCGAAGTTAGAACTCTAGCACAACTAACACAGTTGTAACATGAAGAATCACTGGAGGAATGGAAATGGTAAGTTTACGTAGAACTTTGCTGTTTCTTAAGGAATTCCTGTTATGGCATACGCCTCTATAGGAATTGCTAGGTTTCTTAGTTTCAAGTGTTACCAATATGAGAAACTGAATCTTCCAATGATTCCAAAGACAAATTCAAGCTAACTCATTCATTCTACACCAGATTTCATCATTTCTTTCAGAATCTTCATACCCTTCAAAGAAACAGTTACTTTGTTCAGTAGATCTATTTCTGCTTACTTGTACAGAAGAAACTCCCCTTTTTCTTATAGCACTTTCTAACCGAAGTTAGAACTATAGCACAACTAACACAGTTCTAACTTGAATAAACAATGGAGTAATGGAAATGGTAAGTTTACCTAGAACTTTGCTCTTTCTTCAAGAATCTCTGTGTTATAGCATAGGCCTCCATAGGAAATACTGGGTTTCTAACTTTCAAGTATTACAAATATGAGAAACTGAATCTTCCATTGCTCCAAAGACAAATGCAAGCTAACTCATTCATTCTACACCAGATTTCATCATTTGGATTGAGAATCTTGATACCATTCAAAGAAACACTTACTTTGTTCATTAGCTCTGTTTCTGCCTACTTGTACAGAAGAAACTCCAGGGTTTCTTATAGCACTTTCTAAACGAAATTAGAACTTTAGCACAGCTAACACAAATTGAACTTGAAGAATCACTAGAGGAATGGAAATGGTAAGTTTGCAGAGAACTTTGCTGTTTCTTCAAGAATATCTGTGTTACCGCATAGGTGGCCATAGGAAATATTGGGTATCTTAGTTTCAAGTGTGAAATATATGAGAAACTGAATCTTCCATTGATTCCAAAGACAAATTCACGCTCATTCATTCATTATACACCAGATTTCCTCATTTGCATTCAGAATCTTCAGACCGGTCAAATAAACACTTACATTGTTAATTAGCTCTTTTTCTGCTAACTTATACAGTAGAAACTACAGTGTTTCTTATAGCACTTTCTAACCGAAGTTAGAACTATAGCACAACTAACACAGTTGGAACTTGAAGAATTACTAGAGGAATGGAAATGGTAAGTTTACATGGAACTTTGCAGTTTCTTCAAGAATCTCTGTGTTATGGCATAGGCCTCCATAGGAAATACTGTGTTTCTTAGTTTCAAGTGTGACGAATATGAGAAAATGAATCTTCCATTGATTACAAATAGAAATTCAAGCTAACTCATTCATTCTATACCAGATTTCCTCATTTGCATTCAGAATCTTCACACCGTTCAAAGAAACGCACACTTTGTTCATTAGCTCTGTTTCTGCTTACTTGTATAGTAGAAACTCCAGTGTTTCTTATAGCACTTTCCAACCGAACTTAAAACTATAGCACAACCATCACATTTCTAACTTGATGAATCACTGGAGGAATGGAAATGGTAAGTTTAAGTAGAACTTTGCTGTTTCTTCAGGAATCTCTGTGTTATAGCATAGGCCTCCATAGGAAATACTGGGTTTCTTAGTTTCAAGTATTACAAATATGAGAACCTGAATCTTCGATTGTTCCAAAGACAAATTCAAGCGCACTCATTCATTCTACACCAGATTTCATCATTTGCATTGAGAATAATAATAACATTCAAAGAAACACTTACTTGGTTCATTAGCTTTGTTACTACTTACTTGTACAGAAGAAACTCCAGTGTTTCTTATAGCACTTTCTAACCGAAGTTAGAATTATAGCACAACTAACAAAGTTCTAACTTGAAGAATCACTGGAGGATTGGAAATGGTAAGTTTACGTAGAACTTTGCTGTTTCTTCAGGAATCTCTGTGATATGGCATAACCCTCCCTAGGAAATAATGGGTTTCTTAGTTTCAAATGATACAAACATGAGAAACTGAATCTTCCATTGATTCCAAAGAGAAATTCTAGCTAACTCATTCATTCTACACCAGATTTCATCATTTGCATTGAGAATCTTCACACTGTTCAAAGAAACACTTTGGTCATTAGCTCTGTTTCTGCTTACTTGTATAGCAGAAACTACAGTGTTTCTTATAGCACTTTCTAACCGAAGTTAGAACTATAGCACAACTACAACAGTTCTAACTTGAGGAATCACTGGAGTAATGGAAATAGTAAGTTTAAGTAGAAGTTTGCTTTTTTTTCAGGAATATCTGGTTTATGGCTTAGGCCCCCATAGGAAATGCTGGGTTTCTTAGTTTCAAGTGTGACGAATATGAGAAACTGAATCTTCAATTGAATTCAAAGGCAAATTCAAGCTAAGTCATTCATTCACACCAGATTTCATTATTTGGATTGAGAATCTTCATACCTTTCAAAGAAACACTTACTTTGTTCAGTAGCTCTGTTTCTGCTTACTTGTACCATAGAAACACCACTATTTCTTACAGCACCTTCTAACCAAACTTAAAACGACAACAAAACTACTACAGTTCAAACTAGATGAATCACTGGAGAAATGGAAATTATAAGTTTACCCAGAAGTTTGCTATTTCTTCAGGAATCTCTGTGTTATATAACAAGCCTCTATAGGAAATACTGGGTTTCTTAGTTTCAAGTATAACAAATATGAGAAAGTGAATCTTCCATTGTTCCAAAGACAATCTCAAGCTAACTCATTCATTTTACACCAGATTTCATCATTTGCATTGAGAATCTTACCACCGTTCAAAGAAATACTTTGTTCATTAGCTCTATTTCTGGTTACTTGTACAGAAGAAACTCCACTGTTTATGAAAGCATTATCTAACCCAAGTTAGAACTATAGCACTAGTAACACAGTTGTAACTTGAAGAATCAATGGAGGAATGGAAATGGTAAGTTTAAGAAGAACTTTGCTGTTTCTTCAGGAATATCTGTGTTATGCCATAGGCCAGCATAGAAAATACTCAGTTTATTAGTTTCACATGTTGTAAATATGAAAAACTGAATCTTCCATTGATTCCAAAGAGAAATCCAAGCTACCTGATTCATTCTTCACCAGATTTCATCATTTGCACTGAGAATCTTCATACAGTTCAAAGAAACACTTACATTGTTCATTAGCTCTGTTTCTGCTTACTTGTTCCGAGGTAACTCCAGGGTTTCTTTCAGCAATTTCTAACAGAACTTAGAACTACAGAACAACTAACACAGTGCTGACTTGAAGAATCACTGGAGGAATGGAAATGGTAAATTTACGTAGAACTTTGCTGTTTTTACAGGAATCTCTGTATTATGACATAGGCCTCCATAGGAAATACTGGGTTTCTTAGATTCAAGTGTAACAAATATGGAAACTGAATTCTCCATTGATTCCAAAGACAAATTCAAACTAACTCATTCATTCTACACCAGATTTCATCATTTGCATTGAGAATCTTCATACCATTCAAAGATACACTTACTTTGTTCATTATCTCTGTTTCTGCTAACATCTGCAGTAGAAACTCCAGTGTTTCTTATAGCACTTTCTAACCGAAGTTAGAACTATAGCATAATTAACACAGTACTAAATTGAGGAATCACTGGAGGAATCGAAATTTTAACTTTACGTAGAACTTTGCTGTTTCGAGCGCAATCTCTGTGTTATGGCTTAGGCCTGCATAGGCAATAGCGGATTTCTAAGTTTCAAGTGTTACAAATATGAGAAACTGAATCTTCCATTGATTCCAAAGACAAATTCAAGCTACCTGATTCATTCTACACCAGATTTCATCATTTGCATTGAGAATCTTCATACTGTTCAAAGAAACACTTACTTTGTTCATTACCTCTGTTTCTGCTTACTTGTTCAGAAGTAACTCCAGGGATTCTTTCAGCACTTGCTAATTGAAGTTAGAACTACAGCACAACTAACAGAGTTCTAACTTGAAGAATCACTGGAGGAATGGAAATGGTAAGTTTACGTAGAACTTTGCTGTTTCTTCAGGAATCTCTGTGTTATGGCATAGGCCTGCATGGGAAATACAGGGTTACTTAGTTTCAAGTGTTACAAATATGAGAAACTGAATCCTCCATTGATTCCAAACACAAATTCAAGCTAACTCATTCATTCTACATGCTATTTCATCATTTGCATTCAGAATCTTAATACCGTTAGAGGAAACACTTTGTTCATTAGCTCTGTTTCTCCTTACATGTACAGTAGAAACTCCAATATTTCTTATAGCACTTTCCAACCGAAGCTAGAACTGTAGCACAAAAAACACATTTCTAACTTGAAGAATCACTGGAGGAATTTAAATGGTAAGTTTCCGTAGAACTTTGCTGTTTCTTCAGGAATCTCTGTGTCATGGCATAGGCCTCCTTAGGAAATACTGGGTTTCTTAGTTTCAAGTGGTATAAATATGAGAAACTGAATCTTCCACTGACTCCAAAGACAAATTTAATCTAACTCATTCATTCTTCATCAGATTTCATCATTTGCATTGAGAATCTTAATACCATTCAAAGAAACATTCACTTTGTTCATTAGCTCTCTTTCTGCTTACTTGTATAGAAGAATCTCCAGGGTTTCTTATAACACTTTCTAACCGAAGTTAGAATTATAGCAGAACTAACACAGTTCTAACTTGAAGAATCACTGGAGGAATGGAAATGGTAAGTTTACGTAGAACTTTGCTGTTTCTTCAGGAATCTCTGTGTTATGACATAGACCTTCATAGGAAATACTGGGTTTCTTAGTTTCAAGTATTACAAATTTGAGAACCTGAATCTTCGATTGTTCCAAAGACAAATTCAAGCTAACTCATTCATTCTACACCAGATTTCATCATTTACATTGAGAATCGTAATAACATTCAAAGAAACACTTACTTGGTTCATTAGCTCTGTTACTACTTACTTGCACAGAAGAAACTCCAGTGTTTCTTATAGCACTTTCTAACCGAAGTTAGAATTATAGCACAAATAACACAGTTCAAACTTGAAGAATCACTAGAGAATGGAAATGGTAAGTTTACGTAGAAGTTTGCTGTTTCTTCAGGAATCTCTGTGACATGGCATAAGCCTCCTTAGGAAATAATGGGTTTCTTAGTTTCAAATGTTACACATATGAGAAACTGAATCTTCCATTGATTCCAAAGAGAAATTCAAGCTAACTCATTCATTATACACCAGATTTCATCATTTGCATTGAGAATGTTCACACTGTTCAAAGAAACACTTTGGTCATTAGCTCTGTTGCTGCTTACTTGTACAGCAGAAACTCCAGTGTTTCTTACAGCATGTTCTAACCGAAGTTAGAACTATAGTACAACTAACACAGTTCTAACTTGAAGAATCACTGGAGGAATGAAAATGGTAAGTTTACGTAGAACTTTGCTGTTTCTTCAGGAATCTCTGTGTTACAGCATAGACCTCCATAGGAAATACTGGTTTTCTTAGTTTCAAGTATTACAAATATGAGAAACTGAATCTTCCATTGATTCCAAAGACAAATTCAAGCTAACTCATTCATTCTACACAAGATTTCACCATTTGCATTGAGAATTTTCCTACCATTCAAAGAAACACTTACTTTGTTCATTAGTTCTATTTCTGTTTACTTGTACAGAAGAAACTCCAGTGATTCTTACAGCACTTTCTAACTGAACTTAGAACTACAGCACAACTAACACAGTTCTAACTTGAAGAATCACTGGAGGAATGGAAATGGTAAGTTTACGTAGAACTTTGCTGTGTCTTCAGGAATCTCTGTGTTAAGGGTTAGGCCTCCATAGGAAATACTGGGTTTCTTAGTTTCAAGTGTTACAGATATGAGAAACTGAATCCTCCATTGATTCCAAAGACAAATTCAAGCTAACTCATTCATTCTACACCATATTTCATCATTTGCATTGTGAATCTTCACACCGTTAGAAGAACACTTTGTTCCTTATCTCTGCTTCTACTTACTTGTACAGTAGAAACTCCAGTGTTTCTTATAGTACTTTCTATCTGAATTTACAATTGTATCTCAACGAACACAGTTCTAACTTGAAAAATCACTGGAGGAATGGAAATGGTAAGTTTACGTAGAACTTTGCTGTTTCTTCAAGAATCTCTGTGTTTTGGCTTAGGCCTCCATAGGAAATATTGGTTTTCTTAGTTTCGAGTGTTACAAATATGAGAAACTGAATCTTCCACTGATTCCACAGACAAATTCAAGCTAACTCATTCATTCTACACCAGATTTCATCATTTGCATGGAGAATCTTCATACCGTTCAAAGAAACTCTTACTTTGTTCATTAGCTCTGTTTCTGCTTACTTGTACATTAGAAACTCCAGTGTTTCTTAGAGCACTTTCTAACAGAATTTAGAACTACAGCACAACTAACTCAGTTCCAACTTGAAGAATCACTGGGTGAATGGAAATGGTATGTTTACGTAGAACTTTGCTGTTTCTTCAGGAATCTCTGTGTTATGGCTTAGGCCTCCATAGGAAATACTGGGTTTCTTTTTTTTTTTTTTTCTTTGTAAAATTTTTGTTTATTGATTTTTAGAAGGAGGGAAAGAAAGAGAGGGAGAATGAGAAACATCGATTTGTTGTTCCACTTATTTATGCATTCATTGGTTGATTCTTGTGAATATCCTGACTGAGGACCGAACCGACAACCTTAGTGTATACTGACCAACAACACCCTAAATCAACTGAGCTACCTGGCCAGGGTGTAAAAACTTCTTGAACTTGAAAAGCAGGCTGACTTTCAGAGTTTCTCTTCATCCAGTTTCACAAAGTTGTCTTTTTGCAGAACAGATCAGCAGCATATAGGCTGCCAAGGCAAATAGGCTTGGACTTCTAGACTACCTATAATTATTACAAAACTCTCAGATTCTGGGGCCCTATGACACAGGGATAGCTGAGGGAAATGCATAATGTACAATAAATGTGCCTGGGATGGTGCCCACTCAGTTTCGAGTGTTGGGGAGGATGTGTGTAGAGTTGTACTTTCCCCAGTAAAAACCAGTTACCTAGGCAGCTCATTGCCTTCCTCTGCAGGCACAGGCTTAGCTGGGGTTCCTTGGGCAAGTTTTTAGTTTATTATTTATTTATTTATTTATTTAGTCGCTGGCTCTTGGAGTTAACATGTCACAGCAGGGACAGGAGCCAAAGCTGGGCAGTGGAGAGGGGAGTGGGAAGAGGGGAATGTAAAGGAATGCAAATGTAGTTCTCCTGGTCCCACTAGCACATGACTCATAGAGAACTGGCTTGGCTGTCACACAGAGGGAACCATTTTTACGTCTGCCACTTGGGACTTGTGCAGTCCTGGAACAGACCTCTGGCATCAGAAGAGTTAGTAGAAAGCACTGCCAGAAAGCAAACCCCTGGTTTCTGATTCTCTGGTCCCTGCTTTTTCCATGATGGTTATCTGATTGGTGAGAACCCCTGAGCGCAGCAAAGAGGTTCTTCACTGCCTTTATTAGAACTTATCAGTAAATAACATACCACAGGGAGATTATATAACAACTTCTATTTGTAGAACACTTTACAGTGTGCAGAGCACTTTCACATATATTATTTCAGCACTCTGGCAATCACCCTGAAAATCTGGCTGCCTGGAGAAGTTTCCTGGCACCCTGTACCTATGGTATTTCATGACAGGATGTTGATTTAGTGCGGGGATGGTGCCTCATCCCCCAAAGCAAAGACAGAAGGTGAGTTTTCTGGTATTTACACAGCTGCCAGACACAAGGCTACCCAAAATGGTATTCTTGAAAATAAATGCTATTCCCAAGGGTGGGCACCATGCCCTCACTTAGCATTATTACAAATGTACTTATCTTTGGGCATTTAAATATGCACTGGAGATGCCAAGTAGCAAGGACTCTGAATGCTGTATTCCATCTGTTTCCAATCCTTCAGAAGGAATTTAAACTTCAGTTTCTTGTGAGCTCTGCAGATGCTTGAGGACTGCAAACCACTGGATGCAGTTACTGTGTGTAGGAAGCCTGCACACACCATCCGTGTGGATTTGGAGGTGGTTTTGCAGACTCAGAGAAACATCTGGATGCATCAACAGCTTGACTAGAATAGAGTCATCTATCAGCCTACATCAGGAAAGATGATTCCTACTAGATGGAAATTTCCCACGTGGAGGCCAGAGTTCAAAGCAGTCAATGGTTTCTGCTGCTTTCACAGCAAGTCACAGGATGAGACCACCTCATCCTTCCCCTTGATTTTATGATGAGGAAACTGAGGTGAGGAAAAGTGGAATGATGAATCCAAGATCACATAGTCTAATAGCAAGGCTCTTACCACTGTGTTATTTGTTTCAGAAAACACTTAAGCCACATATTGTTTTGCAGATCAAAGAAATCAGCATTACTTAGAGTCATGCTCATGGTCTGCCCAGCTTCCAGGGCAAACACCCGACCTCAATTTGCTATCACCAGCAACTTTGGAATAAACTGCATGTGAAGTCTTATGCCAAAGGTAGTGTCACAAATGGGACCAAAACATCTATAAACAGGTTGCTTGGCATGAAATCAGAGCAATGCAGCTCCATGAGATTGATTATCAGATTAGCAGCATCCAAAAAAAAAAAAAAATGTATTGAATGCTTTTGTTCTCTCTGTACTTGATGGCTCAGCAGATGGGAATGGATGACATCAAGCCCCTGGGCAGTTATTTTGCAGCAAAACAAAGGAAAACCCAGGGCAGGGATGCCCAAAAGTACAACCTGAAACAACGTGGTTTGCTGGCAGGTGAGGCAGGTTTCCACTGGCCACAGGTAGATTGTGTAACCCACCAGAGAAAACTCCCCAATCTTAAAAACAGATTCTGGGGAGAGCTGGCATTAAGCAGGGCATTTCTTTTGCACACAAATTCATCATAGCTAATGATTGCCTTCCTGCCTTTCCTTTTTTGACTCCCCTCCACTCTCCCTCAACCTTGAGAGATCAAGATTCTGTTTAAGTGTCACCTTCTCTGGGAAGACTTCCTTGAACTTGTCTTCTTTTATACCACTCCAATCCCCCCAAAACCAAAGCTCCCTCTTTCATTAAGTTTATCACACTCTATGGTAGTTGTGATAAGAGTAGGCAGTTGGACAGGCATGAGCAGAGTAGGAGCCATAATCCAGGTAGGTAAGGTCCCCAGGACAGAAATCCCCAGGTGCCCTGCTGGGACCTCACCCCCTAGGTGACCTTTCCTCCCCTGGCATGTTGCTAGTCATGCGGTAAACACCCCTCAAAGGAGGAACCAGAGGCCTGAAAAAAGCCTCATAGGATTCCCATACAAGACCTTCCACAACCGCTCCCTTAAGCATTAAGCCCTCAGGACAATGAGGTTCTGACTCACATCAAACAACCTTAAGAGCAAAGCTTCGGGTCTGTTCACCACAGAGACAGAGTTTTGATCAAACTAGCGATAACATCTCTTTCAGTTGTGTTTCAGCTCCAGGCCCAGAAAAGCAGCAAGGCCAGGTGGCCATCTTCAATGACTGATGAACCCCTGCCCAGGCACCAACCAATCAGGGGAGGCCACGACCCCGAGGGCACACACCTGGAAAATGGGTGACTTTTCAATTCGGACCCTCCTGAGACTTCCGCTGAAATCACCACTTTGTCTGTTAAAAGGCACACTCCATGAGGGCAAAGAGCATTTTCCATTTCAGTATTTCCTGCAATAGTGCCAGGAACAGAGTAGGTTTTTGATAAATGTCAGTAGAATAAATGAACTTTTGAATTCTTCTGCCTACCATTCAACCAGCTCCTTTATTTGGACTTTCTTACTCTGCAGAGAATCTCAATGTGACCAGTTTTCTTCTCTTCAGGCAGTCTCCTAATCTACTTGAAACTGTCAACGTCCCCAAGCCAAACACCATCAGGGCCACTCCTGTACACGGTGAACTTAGGGTTGACTGCTCATTGCAACAGAGGATGCATAGCTAGGGGAATGGTGGGACATCTCTTTAGGGTGTTAGAATATTTATAGGATTGGCCTGCGTTGGATGATTTGGATAAGGATTCTAAGAAATGAAGCTTTATTCTGTCCTGGAAGCTTTCAGAAAATGGGGGTCATCCTACAATTGCACATCAATAAATCCTATGGGTAGGGTGGGAGGAATGAAGCAAAGTTAAAGCTGTGATTGATTGACAAAGAAGCCGCAGCCATTTAACTCGACCAAAAATAATAGGGAGATGTTTGGCCGTTTTTATGGGTTAGCCCGTGTAAGTTCCATTGCCTGTGTTCAGACACGAGTGAACATTTTTTGTGTGTTGATCTACCAGTCACAAAGTGACCTTGTCAGGTTTTGATGTTTCTTGAAATTGTTCATTTCCACCGAACACCACGGTCTGCCTAATAGTACCAGGGCCTCTCCCAGATGCCAGGAGCCGCTTTTCTCTTTCTTGTAACCCACGCCCCTTCCTAACTTTTATGAAGCTGTTTCTCCACCCCGGATGTTCTTCTCCCTCCCCCAGCCAGCTCCAGGAAATTCCCATTTTCCCTGTGAAACTTTCCTACATCTTCCTCCATTCGATTCTTTTCTGGTTGCATCTGAAGTCTTGGTTGGCATGCCACAACTTAGGACCCAACTATGTTCTATCCTGAATGGTTTGACTTGTTTCACAAGTTTTTTCCTCCTCTCCTCCGTAGGTTGCAAGCCAAGGGCCCAGTCATTTTCACCCCCAGGACATGAGCCTCCTGCAGAGGTGAGTCCCATGGCGGGTCTGAACAAAGAGGGTCAGCAGCTCTGAAAGCACAGCGACAGACCCGCAGGGGAGACGCCACCGGCTTGCCCCACTGGTGGCTGCCATTTATAACGTTCTGAGCTGATATTTCCACCAAAAAGGCACTTCTGAGTTTTTCTTCTGGGGCATTCATCTGTTTCCAAGAATACGATTTTGAGGTGTCTTTCATTCCTGCCTGCCCTGGAGTGCAGGCTCTGTCATTAATGGTTAATGCATTTTTGTCTCCTCTCACACTACCAGAGCTGAGCGGGTGGAAGAAAAGACCCAACAGTTTCCGACTAACAACAGCCCCAGCCTGGCTGGTCACAGAAAGTGGGGTGCATCCGAACTGCCTCCCCTCGGGTCAGGTGGAAAAGTGCAGCATCAACTCTCAGGTTCACCGCCTTGGTGTCTGGCTGAAGTCAGGGTCTAAGAACTCTAAGCCGGTTGACCTGCAGGTCCTCCAGCTCATCATTACCCCAGGCTGCAACCATTCCCCACAGAGAAGCTGAGACTACAAAACCAGAGAGATGCAAATACACTACAGCAATCACAAAATTTGAGGGCGGGAAACATTGGCTTCCACCGCAGAGAAGCCAGTAGCTGTCTAAATACTGGGTTTCTTAGTTTCAAGTGTTATAGATATGAGAAACTGAATCTTCCACTGATTCCAAAGACAAATTCAGGCTAACTCATTCATTCTACACCAGATTTCATCATTTGCATTGAGAATCTTCATACTGTTCAAAGAAACACTTACTTTGTTCATTAGCTCTGTTTCTCCCTACTTGTTCAGTAGAAACTCCAGTGTTTCTTATAGCACTTTGTAATCGAAGTTAGAACAACAGCACAACTAACACAGTTCTAACTTGAAAAATCACTGGAGGAATGGAAACGGTAAGTTTACGTAGAACTTTGCTGTTTCTTCAGGAATCTCTGTGTTATGGCTTAGGCCTCCATAGGAAATACTGGGTTTCTTAGTTTCATGTGTTACAAATACGAGAAACTGAATCTTCCACTGATTCCAAAGACAAATTCAAGATAACTCATTCATTCTACACCAGATTTCATCATTTGCATTGAGAATCTTCATAACGTTCAAAGAAACACTTACTTTGTTCGTTAGCACTGTTTATGCCTACTTGTTCAGTAGAAACTCCAGTGTTTCTTATTGCACTTTCTAACCGAAGTTAGAACAACAGCACAATTAACACAGTTCTAACTTGAAAAATCACTGGAGGAATGGAAATGGTAAGTTTACGTAGAACTTTGCTGTTCCTTCAGGAATCTCTGTGTTATGGCTTAGGCCTCCATAGGAAATACTGGGTTTCTTAGTTTCAAGTGTTACAAATATGAGAACCTGAATCTTCCACTGATTCCAAAGACAAATTAAATATAACTCATTCATTCTACACCAGATTTCAACATTTGCATTGAGAACCTTCATACCGTTCAAAGAAACACTTACTTTGTTCATTAGCTCTGTCTCTGCCTTCTTGTACAGTAGAAACCCCAGGGTTTCTTAGAGCACTTTTAAACCGAAGATAGAACGACAGCACAAATATTACAGTTCTAATTTGAAGAATCACTGGAGGAATGGAAATGGAAAGTTTACGTAGAACTTGGCTGTTTCTTCAGGAATCTCTGTGTTATGGCTTAGACATCCATAAGAAATACTGGGTTTCTTATTTTCAAGTGTTACAAATATGAGAAATTGAATCTTCCACGGATTCCAAAGACAAATTCAAGCTAATTCATGCATTCTACACCAGATCTCAACATTTGCATTGAGAATCTTCATACCGTTCAAAGAAACTCTTACTTTGTTCATTAGCTCTGTTTCTGCCTAGTTGTACAGTAGAAACTCCAGTGTTTCTTAGAGCACTTTCTAACAGAAGTTAGAACTACAGCACAACTAACACAGTTCTAACTTGAAGAATCACTGGAGGAATGGAAATGGTAAGTTTACGTAGAACTTTGCTGTTTCTTCAGGAATCTCTGTGTTAGGGCTTAGGCCTCCATAGGAAATACTGGGTTTCTTAGTTTCAA